>JABFOW010000295.1:0-12971 GCA_022817725.1 Archaeoteleia sp. ZL-2020 | reverse complement strand
GGTCTTAACAACAAATATCTAAAAATAGATTTGTGTAACTAGAGTTGGTGTCGATTCGAGAGTCCCGAATTTCTCATCTCGGCACCACTCCAATGACACTTGTATTTTACTGAGTCACACTATATTCAATACAATTTTATTGCCCGTGCGTGCCCTGATGCAGGTTTCGAGGGCACGCCGCTTAAGACAAATCTTAACGCAAGAAAAGAATTATTTCTATATATATATATATCTATGAATGTTTACTTAAGGTAAAAATGCTAGCTAAATTTTGGCAGGTCGTTACACCTCGCCGCTTTTTTGTGTCAAAATCACATAGTGGAAGTTTGACACAACAATAAAATAATAAAGATAAAATTTAGCGAGATTGTGAATAACAAAATATGGTAATATTGATGAAGTATAATTATTATAATCAACTTAAAATATGTAGCTTATACTTAACTTATTGTTAGTCTAAAATTACTAACGTGTTTTAAGACTATAGTGTAGGAATAAAAAATTATATAAATTCAAAGTAAGAATAAAGATAGATATGTGTTTGATCGAATAAGTTCGTTTGTAATGTCTCAATATTTTAATCCTAAGTGAGGTTGATGTCCTTGAGCACTGATGTTGGGGTAGATGCCCGTTTCGGTAGCAGTTGGTTGACCTGTGGTGCGTGTAAGGTTAGGAGCATTAGGAGAGGAGGGATTTTCAAACAAACCTTCTTCCGCTTCCTCTAGACCAGTTGGCTCCTTACGTTTTGATGTCTTCTTCGTTTGTTTCTTGGGTCCTCTTCTAAGGTGTAACAGTAAGTGAGTGAATGCGTCCCAGAATGATCCTAATAAGAAGAATGACCATCCATATACACTATGCAAGGCATATGCGTGTATTATTGTGTCGATTATTATTTTTATTAACTGGATTATCACCCAGAACCCATAAAAACTTGCGGTGAGTATTCCAAACTTGGTAATACCACTCCATGTTTTTTCCCATACTGAACTGAGGATTTTTGTAATGGTGTGTTCGTCCATTAAATTTCCAATGGAAATTCGATCGTTAGGCACTATTTGTTGTCCCGTACTTCCTCGAGCTATGGTGTTGAGTATGGCCGATTGTTCCACAGGGAACATAATTCGGCTACGCAGACGATCCAGGTCCTTTGAGGAGTAAATACCCGTGTGGGCGAGATTCTTCGTCTTGGTGTACTTCCATGTGGTTTCCGTGAACGGCTTTAAGATCTCTGGTGATCCTCCATCTAAATTAGTTGCTGTTGGGTTGAATTTGTAACAAACGCCTTCCAGGTAGTACATTGATGGAAAAATGGAATTGCAAGTTGTCTGTGTTCCAGTCTCAGTTATGATGTGTGTTTTTGGTGTAAGAAACCAAGAAGAATTTCTCCATGTTATAGGTAATTCAAGGTAGCAATCCGTGACTTCCCTATTGCTTACCTCAACCGGGATGCATTCAATAATATGAATAACTTCTCCGGCGACGACGGCCATGTATCCTGGTTGTTTCATAAGATGGTATGCGAATTCGTTTGGAGAATATGTTGCTATAGTTAAAGCGTTGCGTAGTACTCTCTGTTCCAAGTTGCATCGTTGTTCCAATACATCTTTATACAGTCTACCCATTTCATTTTGTATGTGTTTTTCTAAATACACAAATTTAGAATTTACGTATGTTAGTATGTCGAGATTTTCAGTAACATCCATATCTCGTCCTATATTCTTTTGGTCCTCTCGTTTCTCGTAGATAAGTAGTTTAGGGTGTTCTGTTTCTATGATTGTCACATAGCATACAGTCAGTTTACTTCTTGCAGCTACGGCGAAAGTAATTTCTCCTAAAGTCAGCGTAAAAACATCTTGGTCTTTGGAACTGATTTTTGTGACAAGTCCGACATATAAAATGCCGAATTGCCTGAATTCGCAATCGCGAATAGATATAGCATTCCAGAAAGTATGTCCCCCAACACGATCGATACAATTTTGTTTTCTGTAATCGCAGATCTGGCCTGAAGGTAGTCTCACTTCGCTCCTTTCTAAGTGTACAGACACATGATAATTTCGTATGGTGACAGAAACCGAGGCTTGGACGACGACGTTGTCCCAACTTCCATAAGGGTCCGCGTACGTTGTACCGCTACAAGTTCCATCCGTTCGAATAATTCCGGCCAAAGTGACACTCTGAGATACCGTTCTGTTACCAGATAGTCCTGTGATCACGCCGTTGTACCTCAACCGATATACGCCCGATTCTTGAATACTTTTTGCATCCGTTGTGATCGATACCCTCGATGTACTCTGCATAACCATGCTGCACAGCAGACACATGGGAATGCATACCGCAATGAGACACAATTCGTTTAATTTCAATTTTGCACTGTATAACGTCGACGTTTTCGAATTCGAGTCGTTGTAGAAGTTTTATGTTGACAGTCTTTGTAGTAATATTGTTTGAGGGAAGGTCGCATTCGCCGACCTCTAATAAGGAAAAGGTAGTTCGGTTTACATTAGGAGCACCACGGTCATACCCGATGATAGCTTTGGCTACGCTGATGCTCAGTGTTATTATCATCAACACAATTCTTCTCCCGATCGTCATAGTGGCTGTAATGTAGATAATACTAATGCTTACAAGTTAAGGAAGATAAAAGAAAATTGTGAGAACGTTTTTTGCCTCATGATCTGAATTATTTCAGCAATTGACGATCAGTTGTTCTAACTTAATTTAGGAATATATGGTTATTGGTAATAAGATAGTAACCATATTTTAGTATAACATTAAAGATAATATTCCCCTTTAAAACTTTAGCAAGATGTCCCAGTTTATTGGACGTATTAATGCAAGCGGCAATCTCTTGTTATACCAAAATATAGTGGTAAAAATAACAATAATATAGTTAATAACAATGATTTATTGAATATGCGTTGCAAAAATTAACAAAAAATAGATTAAAATATAACGTGAATGTATACATATAAAAAAATAAAAATTATACTGCTTGAATGCGGTAGCTTTTTCCGCATTCGCAAGTAATCTGTCCGTCCGAGGTCCCTCCAGGAGCATTTTGCTCCGTCGACGGACCGGACGAAGACGCAGGCGGCTCGGTTACCGTCCCGTCCCCCCGGGACTCCCAGGTCCACGAGTCAGACGCACCGCCGAGGTCACCCTCATCGGTGGATCCGCCCCCGCGACCTGTCGTTCCAGAGCCCGCGCGTAGACCGTCGCGACTCCTCGCCTGTCTCCAAAAAGAGGCCTTTTCGCGAGGCGTTCTCGCCTCCGCCAACTCATGTTGTCGAGTCTGTTCTCGACGATGAGCCGCGAAGATAGCAGCCCTCTTTTCGGGCTTGGACTTGTCCCAATGGGTATGGAGGATCCCCCAGCGGGCCAACTGGCTATCTATTTTTGTTAATGGCTCCTCCTCGCCCGCTGGTACCGCGTTTAGTGTTATAGTGTCTGCCATGTCTATTTATATAGAAATAAATAAAATATCACAAACGTTATCCATATGTTTCGGTATAATATAGACAACTGAATGTTTTTTAAAAATAAATGTCTACCGATCAAAATTTTGAGTAATAAAAGTAGGTTAGTACAGGGTTGGTACTGTGAGTATTAAAATTAACATAATAAAGAAAAAAGAGGAAAATAAAATATTTTTTCCCAAAATAAAATATATCTATATATATATATATATAAAAAAAAAAAAATTTTATATTTTGCTAAAAACAATATTAAAGAAAGTCTATAAATATTTTCATTCAAATAGTATAGAGGTATTTTCGTCGTTCGTATGGAAAAAACGATAAATCAATTATTAAAATATATATATTAAAACCCAGTTATTAGTTAGAGTTATAATTAATATATAACTCCCTATTTATTTATAAGTAGATTAATATTATTGATTAGTATATAATTTTGTAATACTAATAGAAGATTAAGCACATGCTTCATAATATTAAATATTGGAGTATGTAGGATTTAAATGTAGCTTAAAGTTTTAAGATTGGTTAGTCTTACAAACGTTTTTATATGTGGTATAGACAGTATTAGTAAGGAGAGGTTATCTCTTTCTCGGTTAGTCACATTTGGAGATTCATTCAGAGTATTCCATTTCTTCGTCAACTATATAGGAATGAGAAAGGCGATCTGCAGAAACTATTTTAGTTTTCTCTCCCATTTGAATACTAATTCTTTTTGAATCTAAAGTCTCTATGACTCTATAAGGACCTGTATAAAGGTTTCCGAATTTTCCGGTTTTGAAACCTTTTTTCAAAAATACGTAATCTCCGGGAGTAAATTCCTTAGGATTTATTTTCCGGTCGTAATAATTTTTAGATCTGATTTTTGCTTGAATCAAGTTTTCGCGACTAATCATATGTAAATCGTGTAATTTAGCTATTAATCGGATTAAGTATTCGTCATATGTGTCAAGTCGCTCGTGTTCATGCAAAGGTTGGCTAGAAGGCAAAGAAGCGAGTTTTCCAAAAACAAGTTCAAAAGGAGTACGTTTAGTAGCCTCATGGACGCTCGTATTATAACTAAACATGCTTAGTTCGAGCCAATTATCCCAATCGGTGTCCTTTTCTATATATTGTTTTAAATACTCTACTAGCACATGGTGAGAACGCTCGAGAGATCCATTAGACTGAGGGTGAAAGGCTGTGGTTTTATATTGTTTAATATTTAACCTCTTAGTAAGGTATTTCATCAGTTTGCTTAAAAAATTAGTTCCTTGATCGGTTAATACCGATTTCGGCGCTCCATATATACATACGAATCGTCTAAGAAATGCTTCGGCTACTGTCGCTGCATTTCCATCAGGCATAGGAACTGCTACACAATATTTAGTGAGTAGGTCTTGCATGGTCAAAACGTATTTATTTCCGCGAGCTGATGTAGGAAACGGTCCTACCATGTCCATTGCAATCTTTTCGAAAGCTGTACCAGGTGTATCTGTTATTATCATAGGCTGCTTAGTTTTTACGCGAACAAGCTTTTTTAGTTTACATTGCAAACATTGCTGGATAAAATTTTGTATTTCTACTTTCATATTATCCCAATTGTAATCTAAACGTAATCTCTTATACGTTTTTGTTACACCTTTATGTCCGCCTAATGAACTACAATGTGTCTCCGATATCAAGGAATATCTTTCCCCGATTTGTGGACATGTAACCAATCCATTACAAATAGTTATACGACATGCATTATTTTTAAATTTCTTTTCTATTTCTTCTAAAAATTTTTTCCATGGAAAACCGTTTATCTCACCAAATTTTGGCAAACTTAGCGACTTTATCTGATTATTATCAATGATTTCGCACAGTTTGACAATTGATTTTTTAACAGCTTGCCATGCGAGCTCTGTTCCGAAATTCTTGCAATCTTCTATAAACAAACCGAAATGATATCTATTTCCTTTTTTCTTATACTTTATATTTCCCAGATTTGATTTATTGAAATTCCCTAATTCTCGTTTTTTAGCACATTCCTTGGTTTGGTCGTCGGAAGGTTTTCCTTCTGTGTTAAAAAAATAAAGAAGATTGTCTTTGCGCATGTATAACGAGTCTCGGGTTTCAAAAATATTTTTTCCTAGTATGAGTTTTTCAAGACGGTCATCAAGTTCTTCGGCGTCGCTCTCTTCCTCGCTGCTATCTTCTCTCTCACTTGCCGTATCAGTTGCGTCCGTGGCATTCTCTTCTTCGTCGTTCTTCGCAGCTATGTCTTGTAATATACCGTTGTCTCTGCCGTTACTTGTCGAAGCCCTTGATTCTTTGTGGTCTTTTTTATTAGTAACAATGGCTTCGGGCAGTTGTAGTAATTTTTCTTTTCCATAATTAATAATTCGCTTTTCGAATAACTTTGATGTTGATTCTTTCTTCTTCCGTCTTTTCCTTTTCTTCTTCTTCGTAGGATACTGATCGTGCAGTGGTTGACACTGTTGTTTATCTTTGGATGACGGTGTATCTTGCATTTCGTTCGGCTGGCTGTCGGACAAGGCTGCGTTTTCCGTCCTTGGTGTTTGATACTCGTCGGCTGATTGACTTTGTGGTCCTTCTAACTCGTGAGTATCTGAGGTCGTTGCATTCTGCTGTGCTTTCTTCTGTAATTTTGCTTTTTCCTGCGCGATCCCTTTACGATATTGTTCTCCTTTTTGAGTAGGAATTTGTATTCTGTCTGATCGTCTTATTGCAAGAACTGGTTGTTCAGGTGCGATTATTTCGTTATGTAGGGCATCACGATCTATAGGATTTCTTGAAAGAGCATCAGCGTTAACATTTCTTTTTCCAGCTTTATACAAGATATCAAAATCATATTCTTCTAATTTTAAACGCCATTTAGTAAGTCTCGAAGTTGGATCTTTTGATGTACGCATCCAACATAATGGCTTATGATCTGTTATTACAGTAAATTTTCTGCCGTATAGATACGGACGAAATTGATTTACACAATATAATATAGCAAGGGCCTCTTTTTCATATGTACTGTAATTTCTTTCTGCAGGGTTTAGAGATCTAGATACATATGAAGCAGGTTTATCTTTTCCTATAGGTCCCTGGCTAAGTATGCCTCCGATTGCGTAACCTGAAGCATCTGTAGTAACCAAAAATGGTTCCTCAAAATTGGGAAATTGCAAAATAGGATCTTCACACAAAATTTGTTTCAGAGTGTCAAAAGCTTGTTGTTGTTCTTCTTTCCACTCGAACGGGACATCTTTTCCTGTAAGTTTAGTTAGGGGTTTGGTTATGTCCGCGTATTTGTGAACGAAGCTCCTATAGTATCCTGCCATACCAAGAAATTGTTGTATATGAACTACTTTTCTCGGTTGAGGATATAATGTGACAGCTTCTACCTTTTTTGGGTCTGGTTTTATTCCGTTTTTGGTTATTATATGTCCTAGATAGATTACGTCTTTTCGCAAAAATTCGCATTTATCAGGTTGCAACTTCAAATTTGCTTCTGTGAGCCGTTGCACTAATTTTAAATACTTTTCGCGATGTTCTAATAAAGTTTTACCGTAGATTACGATATCATCCATATACACAAATAATTCCGTACCTTGGAGTCCGGATAAAACCACATCCATAAGCCTCTGGAAACTGGCAGGTGCATTTTTCAACCCGAAGGGCATGCGGTCAAATTCGTAATGCCCATGCGGTGTAGAAAAAGCAGTTTTGTGTTTATGTTTTGGATCCATTTTGATTTGGTGGAATCCTGAAGCTAAGTCGAATACACTGAAATATTTGGCACCTCCCAACTGATCAAAAATTTCTTTAATATTTGGGATAGGATAAGCATCGCCTACTGTCTTCTCGTTTAGTTTTCTGAAATCAAGTACGAGTCTCCATTTTTTGTTTCCGTCTTTGTCAGGTTTTTTCGCAACTATCCATGCAGGAGTATTGTAAGGAGATTTAGAAGGCGATATAATATCGTCATCCAATAATTTCTCTACTTGACGGTTAAGTTCCTCTTTCAAGATGCGAGGGAAACGATATTGTCGTACGTGTATCGGACTGTCGTCCGTGGTGTTGATTTCATGTTTTACTTCGTGAGTTGACGTCAGCTTATCTCCTGGTAAGTGGAAACAATTTAAACTTTGTTGCAGTAGATAATTTACTTCTGTTCTTTCGTCTTCGTTAAGATGATTGAATTGCAACAAATTTTTTACCTGGTCGAGTCTTTCATCATTGTTAATTGTAAGACACTTGAACCGTCTAAGGTTGCGTTTTCGGCGTCCCGCTACGCGTTTTCCTTTCGTCGTATCAAGTTTCATTACCGAAGTAGATTCGTCATTGATGTTTAATTCTTCCAAGTCTTCTATCTCCACTAACCCCAACGTAGGTATTTCGACAGTGATTTCTTCGTTGGTTGTATTTATAATTGGTAGATACGCTCTTCCCCTATCATTTTTTACTATCGCGTTTCCCATAAATATACCTGGTGCTATTTCCAAACGTGGTAAAAATCCTTCTTGTAAATTAGTTTCTTCTAAATAAATGTGCATTATTTTCCGTTGTCGCGGTGGAATGCATTGCGTTTTATTAGCAATAAAATTATATTTAGTATCGCGTAACATAAAACAATTTTCGGCGTAATTTATTTTCGCGTTATATTTTGTAAAAAATTCGGACCCTAATATTCCGTCTTGCTGTAAAGGAAAATCGTCGGGAATTATATGGAATGTCGTAGGGCAATCCATGAAGTCAATTTCAATTTCTCCCAAAGTTTTTACATGCTGATTTGTAATGCCGATGAGATTTAAGATTTTGCTTTTATTTATTGGCATATTCTTTTTTACACATCGGGACTTTAGTAAATTTGGCGAAGCTCCGGTATCCAACAGCAATACGGCGCGTTTACCGAAGTTGACTTGAATGGTGGGAGCAAAATTGTTTTGACTTAATTTAACTGATTTTTCTTCCGTTAATCGCTCAGTTCGATCAGCATCACGTTGTTCGAGTCCGGCGGTGTAGCAGCCTCCCCTCCCTGAGTGATACGGGGGAGGCGACTCGCGTTTCCCGATCTTACTGCTTCGTTATATATTCTCTTTCGACATTCAGAAATTATGTGACCCGGTTTTTTGCAATAATTGCATTCGATAGGTCGATCCAGAATGCCCATATTTGGACGATTTTCCATATCGTTGAAACCTCTTCGGGGATTGTTATAATTTCCCCCAAAATTGTTAAAACTTCTCGCGGGACCGTTGTAGTTTCCCGCTGAAGTATTGCCAAAGTTTCTACTTTGGCTGTTGTGAGAATTCCATTGTCGACATGTTCTCGCTTCATGTCCACTTTGATGGCAAAGTTGACATTGCGGCTGAGATTTCCGATAGTTATTATCGTTGAAAGCTTTATTCCTACAATCCTTCGCGCTATGTCCAATTTTGTTGCAAAACTGGCATTTAACGGGTTCCTGTATTACATTTATGTGTCTACTTTGTTGACACATATCAGCAGAATGACCTAATTTTTTACATTTTTGGCATTTTAAACGTTTCCGACAAGTATTAGCATCGTGATTAGTACCCTGACAAATTTGGCAATGATCTATCTTACTATCTTTCGTTATTTTTTGTATTATGGGACAATCTTTCGATTTATGATCAATCTTGTCGCAAAGGACACAATTATCTTCTTTATCAACGTGATTTGTTTCAAAACGGGGGGGGTGATCTTGGACGTAAGAATGAAGGTTTTCCTGTGCTTGTATCCTACTCTCTATTTCTATCGCCCTTTTTCCCGCATTTCCCAAATTTTCCTGGTTTCCTATTTGTATTGATATCTCCCTTTTTAGCCCTAACAAAAAGGATTGTGTAACTTCGCGTTCTATTTCGGCTGTCTGTTCTGCGCTACAAGCGCCATTATTCTCGAATTTCTTGGCTTCTATGATCGAATTTCCCAAATCGCGAGCGCGGTTTAAATATGAAGGAACATCTTCATATAATTCCTGACACAAGCGACCTAATGATCCGCGTAATAGAGTAGAAGACTCTCTTGGGGCGTACACTTCTTTTAAGTGATTTAAAAATGTCGCTAAATTGTCAAATTGGATACCGCGAGTTACCTGTAGTGCTCCGTTCATTAATCGCGAACGCAATAATTGCACAAGGCCATGCTCTGCGTTGTCCGGCAACATACTTTTGGCGTCTGCACAACAAGCTGCAAACTGTCTGAAGGTTGCCCCGTCTTTCCCCCCTGAATATTTGGGCACAATACCGATCGCGTCACTTAGGCGAACGCCATATTGGGCGTTATTAGCAGCGGCGGGTACAGCCATTTCTATATTGTTTGGTTCAACGTTTCTATTTCCTACCCCTAAATCCCTGTCAACTGCAGCGCCCTCCCGCACACGTGTATCACTAATGCCTATAAGATCTGCAGTGTTATGAATAGTTTGATCACGACTCTGAACTGCTCTGAACGGCTAGTCGAATAGCTTCGAATCATATCTAATATCTTCACGTAAAGTTTCGTCACTCGTTACGACTCAGCATAAGACATAGCATCCAAATGAAACGTATCATCTAAATCATCAATTGCAACCTGCTCCAACTCCTTACCTTGTATCCCATGTAATTGTATCAATGCTAGTTGAGATGCTGTGAATTTTACCAATAACGGTATACCATGCTCAACTGAATTGGCGGGATACTGTATGTAATTAAGTACCTTTCCGCTTCTGCCCTTTCTTATCGTTCTTTAAGTTAAAACCCCCGACTCGATAGGTCCACAGTCGACCAAATAGGTTAAAAGTAATGGTATAGATTAAACGAAATGTTGATTTCCTATACGAATGGGACTCTTTGACTTGATCGACTGGTTAAAACTAAGAATATTCTAAATCTTAATTGCTTCTCGTCTCGCGTTCTCTAAATTATAATCACCGTGCATGACCGCCGCAATTTCTGGTTTTAGTCCGGCTACAAAGCATCTCGCGGCCTCATCGTCTACTTCAAATTGTAACACGTGAATTACATCTTTACTATATTGTCCTCCGAATGACTCTACGATGGCTGCTTTCACATCTACAAATTTATTGTAGTAATACATTACGTCTTCACTGGGCCTTTGATACAATCTACCCATTTCCATTCGCAGCTGCGTGGGTGATGTGCGTAATCCGTACGCTTCTTTTAAGCAATTTAATAAATCCGTGATGTTGTGGAATATTTTATCCCGTATATTCAGTGGCTCTCGAAAAGTCGGATACTTCAGTAAAATTGACGTCTTTGTTAATTGTTTGTTCGTCGTATTGGTTCAAAATGTCGTCAGTGATTTCTTTGCTTGCTTCTACGGGTTTGAAATGGGTCGTGGAAATATCTTTATTCAAATCCTGATCGTCTACATTTTCTGCTTCGAGCGCCTGATTAAATTCGTTTTCGCGTTTTTCGGTTATAGTTAAGTTGCTTTCGTCGCGGCTAAGCTCGCTTTTACTACCACTTATCTCGGAATCACTTTCGTTAATTTCTTTGCTTTCAGATTCGTGTATTGTCTTTTGATCTACTTTATGTAAACTTCTTTGTCCTTTTTCAATGTGTTTAAAAATTGTTTGGTCCAGACGGGCTTTCAAACTAACTTTCATAGCAGGTTTTCGCGGAAGTTTCTTTTACGTCGAGATTAAGATCTTCTAGGCTATTATTTAATTTCTCGATTGGCGTATCTGGTTGTGAGACTTTAGTTCTTCGCGAATCTTGCTCCAACTGGTGGAAAATGTCATCGGTCAATACAATTCCCTGTTTCGAAGTACTAGCACACGTAAACCTTCGTTCCGACATTTTTCATGTTAATAGTTTCTCAAATATTTGGTTTGGGATTATACTTATATGGCTCGTGCGAAAATAGAATATCTAAGGTCTCGTTCTCAGCCCTTGCGTGAATACAAATTCTTTCGCGATGCTCTCTCAAAAAGGTATTTGCTCAATTAATAAAATCAGCGGCTTCGGTTCCGGACGCGAATTTAGATTGTTTTGCCTTACTTGTACTTTCTTCTTGTGCAGTTTTTAACGGTTCTACCTTTGTATTGTCTAGATTTTACTCTAATTTTACGGAATATATTACTTCTTCTACTGTTTTTTTGCTAAAGCTTCGATTTGACTTCTCAAATAAAATGGTTAAAAATAAGATGATTAATAAGAAAGTGGAATTGCAATGATTCTATAAGATTGTAAAATGGTTAAAAAGAACAGAAGATGGTTAATTAAAATGAGCTTACTAATTATTCGTTGCGTAGTAGCTTCGTAGCCGCTGTGACTTTCCCTGAAAAGCCGTCTAGATAGTGGAACCCAAGTGTCGATTTTAAGTTAAATTAAGTAAACGCGCACAAGCTAAGTCTTTTATTTCTACACACGATACACCTTGGACAGCCTTCAACAACACATCCTATTTACTATGGAAAAATCCAAAACTACTTGAACCTTTTCAACGAGGAAATGTTAAATGAATTAGCCACCTCAACTTGGACTAAAACATGGGGAAAATTCATGAGCTTCGGAACCGCCAGCGCAGGAATTATAGGAATTTACTTCTTTTGCCGACTAATCAAATTGGCAATTGATACTATAATTCATGGATTCACCCTACACAACATTTACGGTTGGTCAATCTACATGATCGGAGCAGTCTGGGATTCGATTATATCGATTACGATTTATAATATTTACACGACTTATGTGGAAGTCACGACGAAACACGAGATCGTCAATCATTAATGTTAATGCCGTACACTAATTTCTAAGTTATTGTTATTAATCATAAGTTAACTTTAATCTTTAATATGTAAGGTACATTTTGACAACGTTATTTTACATAATTAATTGACCGAAAGTCATGTAAAGCATTGCTCTTTTTATTCATCGCATTTTGTATTAGAAGCACACCTCTTAGAACATTATAATTAAGTTCAAACGAACTATTGAATTAAGCACATCTTATTTGACTTAAGTTACAAACGATTCTAACAATGAATAAGAATAAAATAGCAGTGCTTTGAACAACATTTGCGCGACCTATTTTGAAATCACAACGAAACACGAAATGTCTCGTTAAATGACTGCGTTCATATGAAATATCTTCTATTTTAAGTATTATTAATAAGTTTAAACAAATTGAAACTATAGTTCAATCATGTATCAGGAATAGAGGAAGCATTTTCCTTTGTTAAACCAGCGAAATTCATTAGGTATAAACATATAAAATGCGCCCGAGAGCAACAATGCTATTTCATAGAGTAACATTTTTTTGCTGTCCTTGTCTACTGCGTAGAAAGGCGTAGCACTCTGTCTCTAGGCCTTGCTCAATCTCTCTGAAAAATCGTATAAAAAGCCTGGATTTTCGACCCGTAGTGCATTACATCTCTACAGTCCGACGTGACCAGATCTACCATACAGCTAACCCATCGAGACGTCGTCTAGACTCAGTCGTTTAGTTACGCGGAAGTTATCTTTAAACTCTTTCTTACATTTTACCCAGTAT
>JABFOW010000294.1:0-12333 GCA_022817725.1 Archaeoteleia sp. ZL-2020 | reverse complement strand
GATCCGGAACGGATCGCACAATTAATTCCTTCATGTCCATTAATTCCACGAAGAATTCCACCTTTAATTCTACGAAAGATACCACGAACGCTTCCAAAATTAATTCTACAAAATCCTCCAGACTTAATTCCACGGAAGGTTCTACCTTCAATTCTACAAAATCCTCCGCGCTTAATTCCACAGTTAGTTCTACTAATACGTCCATAGTCAATTCCACAAACGCATCCATGATTAATTCCAGGAAAGGTTCCACCATTAATTCTACGAAATCCTTTGCTCTTAATTCCACAATTAGTTCTACTAACACGTCGATAGTCAATTCCACGAACGCATCCAAGATGAGTTCCAGAAAAGGTTCCACTATTAATTCTACGAAATCTTTCGCACTTAATTCCACAATTAGTTCTACTAATACGTCCATAGTCAATTCTACGAACGCATCCAAGATGAGTTCCAGAAAAGGTTCCACTATTAATTCTACGAAATCTTTCGCACTTAATTCCACAATTAATTCGACGAACACGTCCATAGTCAATTCAACGAATATCTTCACGATTAATTCTACGGTGCATCTGGAGGTGGAATCGTGTTCAACGACAGAGTCAACAACAAACTCTACGAATAACCAAAGTTTGGAAGAGTTTGAGATGAAGAGTCCAGAGAATAGACGCAAATCTTATAGATCAATAGAAATTAGGAACTCTTCAAATCATTCTATGAAAAACGAAAAGATGGTATCTTTATGTCATACGTTACATCAGCTGGCTTATGAACCGGTCGTGCTCTTAACGAAGCTGGACGACTCGGTGAAGATCTCAAATCGTCAAAACAAGCATGTAAAGTGGAACCTGATGGATAATTCTGAAAACGTACAGCAGAACTCCCTAGTAAGAATATCACCCCGCAGGAGGTCGTCGGATGAAATGTTACTCGATGACAATGGACACGAAATCTCAATCGATTCGCAAATGTTCTTAAGACCGGGGAAACACTGGGCGAGGTCACTATCGATACTTCACGGCGTACAAAGGGGGCAGGATTTGGAGAAACTGTCTCTTGGAAAAGGAAAAAAATGGAGGGACAGTGTCATGAATATCATAAACATGCAGCAACCAAGTGAGTGCGGTTTTGCTACACAAACAAATGATTAGGAATCACAAGTAGAATTCTAGCCATTGGCATAATGGAGTATCACTAAAACGTCTAGCTATACTACTTTAGCTACCATAGCAAGTTTGTTGGTCAAACTATTTTTCACTAATAGCAAATTAGACGTACATTAGTCATTGTCTTGTAGGGTGATCTCCGAAAAAGAATCGATTTAGAATCGAGTTCCCAACAATCGATTCAATGAAAAATCAAAAGTAAAAGAATCAATCTTCAAAAAATCTTTCAATGTAATGTTTTTAAACGCCCTTTCAAATCTCATGATGTTAATAAAGAGTATTTATATTCATAAAATAAAATTCCGAATTAAATAATAATCAATATTCATAATTTCAACAATCAACAACATAGAGCTAGAAAAAACGTTAATGTTCGTTTGTTCTACTTATATTAAACGTTCAAATGTACGTGGCTAAAAAAATTGAAACGTTTGTTTTACGTATTTTAAACGTATGCGAATACATTAACGTT
Source organism: Archaeoteleia sp. ZL-2020 (assembly GCA_022817725.1). Lineage (NCBI taxonomy): Eukaryota > Metazoa > Arthropoda > Insecta > Hymenoptera > Scelionidae > Archaeoteleia > Archaeoteleia sp. ZL-2020. Next base: position 10,695 of record JABFOW010000294.1, on the reverse strand, counting down.
TTAAACACATAGAACAAACGTGTCAAGGTTTTTCCTGCGTACATTTGAGCGTTTGAAATAAGCAGAACACACATACATCAACGTTTTTTAAGGATAAATCATTTTGATGAATTGTCTTCTATTCATAATTTTTATTTTGTAAATTATAATTCAAATACAAAAAATTAGATTTTAGCATTAATGATCTGATTTAGATAAAAATCAAGAATGGATTCATTAATTAATCGAATCGAATCACCGAACCCTATTTTGTTGTCTTCATGGCACAATTGAAGTTCCATATTGTTCGTGAAAAACATCAATTGCATAAAATACACAGGTCTTAACGTTAATACTTCACAACTTAATTTTTGTTGCTTAGAAACGTCGCAAAATCCCAGCGAGCCTGTTGCTAAATTGACGACACCGTCTAAAAAAGAGTCGCAGGAGCGCAAACGACGCACATTGTCGCAGTTTAGTTTGAACAACAATCACAGAGTTTCCCACCGCGTGGTTCCTGAAAAGAAAGACTTCGAATACAAAGAGGACACAAAGTTTTTGGAAGCCTACGGAATTAGGTCTAGCGCGAGTGAAGTGCTTCCAAAGAGACGGACTCTATCACGTAAGGCACACAAATAAATTCCAGCAATGTAACATAACAAAATTTTTGTCTCACCATTAATAACCACATTTTTTTCAGATAAAAATCTACAACGCACGTCGAAATTGTCGGTAGCATCTATCTTAACAGCTAAAGATATCGTGTTGCAAAAATGCGGCCAAAGCGACTATTTATCATTCGAAAAATGTTACCGCAAATCGTATTTAAAAAAATGCCGTAAAATCGGAGAAGGCGTGTATGGCGAAGTGTTTATGCACGATGATAAGAACATCAAAACTGTTATTAAAATAATCCCCATCGAAGGGCATCAAATAGTAAATGGAGAGCCCCAGAAGAAGTTCAGCGAGGTTTTGTCGGAAATTGTAATAGCCAAGTAAGTGGCGCCATCTCTCTGAAAGCATATAATAGGTTTTAGTCAAATTTTGTTTAATAATAATATCACATACGTTCGTAGAGAGTTGCACAACCTCAGGCATGGCGATGATAACAACACCGTCAGTTTTGTGGAGGTTCAGAGCATCAAATGCGTCATGGGAAAATATCCCAAAATCTTGTTAAATCTCTGGGATAGCTTCAATAACGAAAAGGAGTCAGAAAACGACAGTCCGGAGATGTTTGATGAGGATCAATTGTACATAGTTTTAGAGCTCGGTCATGGCGGCCAAGACCTGGAGGCGTTTGTCTTCCAAAATGCGGTCGAGTCGCACGCTGCGTTTCTTCAGGTATTGCCCGCTGTAGAAACATTGTGTTAAATTTTTAAATACAAATATTTATATTGTGATTGTAATTTTTAGATTGCATCGAGTTTGGCTGTGGCGGAAAAGTCGCTCGAGTTTGAGCATCGCGATCTCCATTGGGGAAACGTACTTATTTCGCGAACGGGCGAACGCGACATTGGTTTCAAACTTTGCGGGGACCAAATCAAATATCAGACTAAGGGTGTTCAGGTAATTTTTGTCTACAATTTTATATTTATATTTATATCTAAGTTGAACTAAACCGCTGTAGGCGCCATAAGAAGGATGGTGATTAATTTTATTTTTGCTGAAGAGACCGTGCTATTAATTATTTTAAATATTGTTTTTTTTCATTTTAAGGTTACCATTATTGACTACACCTTATCCAGAATGTGGTATCAAGGATGTTGCATATTTAATGACTTATCTATAGATCCAAGTTTATTTACTGCGCAAGGCGAATATCAATTTGAAATTTATAGACTGATGCGAGATAAAACGGGGTATGTATTTTATATGTAACAGAAAATTCGGGTACAAAATGGTAAAAAAAATTAGTTTTTGTCAAATTTCTCGAAAAATATTGAAGTTGAAAAAAATGTGAAACTAATTTTATGGTACTCCTAAGTTACCACTTTTTTGATATTGCCATCATTATAAAAATGGATAAATTGTTGTATTTCAGAAACGATTGGCAAAAGTTCGAGCCTTACACAAACGTTTTATGGCTGCACTACGTCTTAGTACAAATGATCAGTGCTGCCCGTTACAAGAACACGAAATCCAAAGTACACAAGGGCGCCATCTTGGAGCTTCAGAAACTCAAGAAATCTATTTTAAATTATGAAAGCGCGCACGACTTAGTCGCGAATTGTGATATTATTAAAAACCTGCAGGACAGATCATAATAGGATTAATTTACAAACATATATACATATATATATATATATTTGTACATTAATTCTATATATATATTGTATGTTAATATTTTACGCTTGGTTCAACCAAACATTGCACTTTACAAAATATTTATCGCAACGTGTACTATTGTCTCAAGATTTTTTTGATTGTATTATTTAATTTTCATTCTTAGTTTTAGTTATGCAACACGATTTTTATTGATCGTCGAATAGTTCATACTCGTTTTAGTTTAACAAGTTGTTTTTATTGAATATGTAGGGAAGAAATTCTAAATACATCTAATGTTAAACTCTATATACATGTTTTATTTCCGATTTATATTACACATCTTTACCAACCTAACAATAATTTCAAAGCAATCCAACTACATGGAAAATATAATCATGGTGAATATCCACATATTTCACCCGTATTATATTATTCGAAAAAAATAAATAACTTTGCACTCTCATAACAAATTCTATATATTTTTTGATTATTCTGTGAAGCTGTAATACTGAATCTGTACAAACATTTCATTTACAAAACAGTAAATAAAATATTGTAACTGTAAACTTTGGTTTTGAAAACAGAACATCAAAAAAAAACCAAAAATAAGTACTCGCGCATTTTTCTTTGATAAAAAAAATTATTACAAGTGCCAAATCCTTGGTGTGATTTCTTTTTTATTTAAATATATTACTTTCGAAAAAAAAAAATTTCAATTCGAGTATGAAACAAATGTTTGCCATTTTACTCGAATCGTAAAAGTATTGATTAATCGACTGTAAAGCTGTCTAAAATATTCTTCGACGTTCGATCGTTCGACTTGTTTCTTTTCTTTCTTTAAAAGAAATAAAGTACTTTTAAACTAGGGATTTTTTGTTAAACAAAAAAGTCCCTATGCATTTTGGTGGATCCATTTAAGAGCGTTTCTAACGTTGCCGAGACTAACTCTACTGAGAAAACTCGCGATAAGTTGATACTCCGGCATTGTTCGCCGGCCGCAAGAGTGAGTCGAGAGCGGTCGCTGGTAGTTCCTCCGTTGGACAACCTGAGATTTGTTGTCGCATGATGATTGCGGGATGTTTATATTGACGACGCGACCCTCGCAGAGCACTTTCGTTGTTAGGCACAACAGCCATTGCATAATCTAAAAAAAAGAAAGGAAAAATAGTATTTTTTATCTAAATTTGAGGGTTGTCTGGTTGCTTACTTCGTTGCTAGATGGCATTTTTTTATCTTTTTCAAACCAGGAATTTGGCGCCCAGAGATACAGTTGCATCACAGTCGCGGCCATTTGTGGATGTAAACGCTGATGAATAACATATTTAATATTAGAATTTTATTTAACATATATTTAACATGTATTTTATGCTGTAAAAAATTATTGCTCCACGAAAATGTAAATTAATACCAGTGCCGTATTCAAGAAACATATAAGATTCTTAGATCTTCCTAAAATACGTGTCTGGTTTATTCTAATATAATCATTTCAAACGCTTATATATACAACATTGAAGTAGACATCTTGTATCATGGTCGGTATTGTAGAAATCTACTTCGATTTTATATCAAATAAATATACCTTGTGCATATTTCTGCTTAAAATATTCCTAACGAGTGCCGCGACGATGACGGGCACGTCATCCGGAAGTGTCGGCAAATCTCCATCCGCATAATTATGATTCTTGAGACGATCTTTTCCATTACCGTCGTCATAAAATGGATTTTTCATACCGAATATTTCATACGCGATCGTACCGACCGTCCAAAGATCCGCCTTCGTATAATTGATGCTCGTGAAAGATCCTGGCTCAGCGGTTATCACTTCCGGCGCCATTAGCGCGGCGTTGCCGCCCTTGTCTACGTCGTGAGAATTGTATGGCAAATACAAACCACGACTTTTATCCGCTAAGCAACATCCGAAGTCGGTGATGACCAATGAAGGGCAATTATCAGATGATTCCGAAAGGTCCAGGAGAATATTGTCACTTTTTAAATCTCTAAAAGTTATAAAATTATGCAAATAAATAAATAAATGAATATAAAATTGTATAAATATTTAAAATATAATTCTCAAAGTTTAATTGTTGCCATAACATATTTTTGTACCTGTGCGCAATGCCATGAAAGTTCATATGAGCGACTCCTTCGAGTAACTGCGACAACAACAATACAGCTTCTCTGATGTTAATTTTGGTGTTTGCCACAAATTGTTTCAATGTAATATCGTACCTAAAAAGTAAACAATTATATATTTGCGACGTTAAATTGATATGGAAAGTGACTTTGTTACAAACCTCTTCATAAGCAAAAAGAGACTCATATTCCTTCCTGATCCAGACGGATTCAACCTCGCAGGCAATGCATCAGGATACATGTTAAGCGATCCAGGCAAAGCTGGAATTCGATCAGCGAATGCATAGTACATCGTTACAATATTGGGATGCGGTGGCAAAGTCTTGACGCAGTCAGCCATGTGTTGTTCCCATTCTCCGAGTTCCTCGTTTTGATATTGCATCCTAGCAGGCGCAGTTTCTCGATGCATCGCTCTCAGAATCGATATTGCGTTAGACTCGGCGTCGTAATTAAACATCATTTTGATAGCTAGAGGATAAGTCGAGGCGTTCTTATTTATATCCGTAATTATCATATCCCCAGATTCTTCCTTTTCCGCCGAAGTTTTCGATCGAGTTGCATATACCACGGCCGAACATCCTTTGGCCATAAGTGGTCCAATGACAAAATCTTTGAGACTCGTTGGTTTTGTCTCGGTGAAAGTTGGTTTGTAAATTTTGTCATTTTGAGGTTTATTCCATTGAACTTTCGAAACTGAGTTCTATAAAAAATTAATCTCATTAAAAATACTTCGATTCCATAAATTGATAATTAGTTTGAAATAAGTACCCTAATTTCCCAGCAGACCCCTTCTAACTCGTCTTCTTTAGTCAGAATCCCAGTGCCAGAAGCTAGCGATACTCCGACGAAAGCAAAAAATGGTGCAGAATCTCCGAACAAGAGACGACTGGCTGCTCGTCGACGTAAGTCTGCTGCAAGAGTGTTGGTGACTCTTTTCAAGATATTATCGACGAATAAACGTCGAGCCTGACCGCCGAAGTAACTGAGATGTCGACCGGCGATTGAAGTCGCACCTGTACCCTGAGGCTCGCAGCCCTGGGATTTTCCTACAATTTAATATTGTTTAATTATATCTACAGGTAACATAACCTACAAACTAAAACCTACCTAAGTTAATTTTATTAGGAACAATGAACCAAAATATACAACATTAAATTTCAAATTTCGTTTATTCTAATGTTATGATTAATAAATGACGTCATACAATAATGTATATATCAAATAGATATATAGCAAATGATTGAGTCGCATTTTTCATACTTTGCTGCCATTTTGAAAAATGGCAATAAGTGCAATTTAAGAATTTAATGATATGAATATGTTTTTTCTATACTTGCCTACTTTAGTAACGTGTATCTTGTTAAAATAGCTCTTGGAATAATTACTAACGTAGCGATGCTCGTTGTTCTTGGCGTAACGTAACAACACCCGACCATTTTGTAATAGAAAACGAGTTGCTATCCGAATCGACATTTTTTCTTGCTCTTATGCCCAGAAAGCCCGGTGGGCTTGATCCCGGGCACGAATAATACGAATAAATGCAGTGGAAGGCTTCGGTAATTTAACTGCAAAAAAAAAAACTTCCAAATTACGCGGAACTGCGCACAAAAATTCGTTACGTTATTATGACGTCCGTATTTTTACGTTAAGGTCGGCTAAATTCACGGAATGACACGACGTTGCAGCATTCGCATAATTGTCACGTCGCAGGTGGACCAGGGTCAGGGAGTGCAATGTTCCATATAAGCAATAGGGCACCTTTTTCGACGTTGCGTTCAGCGCCTCTTTCGCTGTGTCTCAGAACAAGAACTACTACCGCGTAATTTGAATTGTATAAAGTAATTTGAATTAAGATCAGTATGTTGTTAATTATGTCAGCATGTACGAAAAACATTACAACTTTTCTGTTTTTAACATATTAAGAAGGGTTATATACAATTATTAAATTTACAATAACCACTTGAAATACACGTATATCAAACGTAGGTGTCTGTTGGAGACATGCTAAAACTAGATGATATGGAACAGCGTCTTGATGACCCAATTGTAAAATCCCAGGTAGGAATCTCAATAGGAATCCTATTTGAGAATCCTAATGGGAATCCCATTGAAATTCCCATCAGCATTTGGCTTGGGTAAAATACCATGGGAAAACATTTCCATGGAAAATGCCGATGGGAAATTCTATGGGATTCCCATTAGGATTCCCAAGAAGGATTCCTATTGGGATTCCTACCTAGGATTTTACAATCAGGGACTGTATGCAATTTTGTGCTGTCTGGGTCAGTTTATTTTACATTTGTTATGCAGGCAGCGCATACTGCGATATATACATATATATAATAATGAATTCGTATTTTGAATATTTAAGTAATTACTCAATTTTCTATGAATTCTCTATGAATATTCTTCGGATATTGCTAGATTATTCTATAAATATTCATGAAATGAGGTTCTGTCCTAATCGGGTTGTATGAAACATGAACTTTATGACCCAGCAAATTAAGATTGATTTTTTTCTATCTTCCTTGTCAACCATCCCTGTTTAACTAATTTGTTTCCATGAAATATGTAATAAAATTGTTTCTTTTTTTAAAGATTATGTAGCCCGAACCGCTCTGGTCCGTCGATACCGTTTCCTTGACAACTCAGAAACGGCACAACAGACAAGTATGTAACACTTTCATAGCTCGCCGTCAGCGTTGTCGCTCCAGCTTATTGCGGCGAACTTTATTACATCTCTCAACATTTTCGCACAATTTTAAATTACTGGTATTTAAATTTGCTTTGCTATACATGAAAATAGTACATTTGTCATTTTAAATTAACACATAATTATTTTTTAAAATGTCGCCGATCGAACATTCCAACAATGGCAAAACCGACGTCAATGTGCCGTCAAACTTGCCTATGATACTGAAACAATTTTGCAAAGCTGCAATTCGAACGCAACCTTACGATCTTCTAAAATGGTCCAGTGCATACTTTCGCGCTTTAGCCGAAGGAGAAGAGCCACCTGTGAAAATGAGACTGGAGTATCCTCTTCCATGTACCGATTCTGGCTTGACTTTGGGGTACCTGAAAGTACTACTACGTCAATTCGGAGGTAAGATTTTTGAAAAATATGCGGTTTTGATATAAATAAATAATTATTTCTTTCATTTTGGGTTAGATTACAACAAATTCGTTTCTATAGAAACTATCTTTCATCGGTGGGACTGCCTGTGTTTAGATAAGAAGGATTGGAACATGATAATAAAAATAGGTAATTTTGTATAATTTAAGATTTTTTAATATGTAGTTAAACTACTTAGTGTTTTGAAAATTACTGAATTAAAGTTGTAAACCAAAGGCTTTGTGAATGACAGGTAAATTTCAACAAAAGTGCCAAGTGAAAAAGTTTTTGGCGATTGCCGTGGGTCTCATGACATCGAGTCTCCTTGAAACTATGATCCTGATTTGTGATCTTTTCACTCAAGAACCAGACGGTGGCTCCGCCATGATACCGGTCACGTTATTCATGGAAATTTATGGGTTTGTAAAATGCAACTAACCCAATAATAGTATTTATTTTTCAAATGTAATTTAATTTCTGATTAAATTGTATAGATATTTAGCAGGACTGAAATGTGACGGCAGTCTAAAAAGATCTTCTGAAGATGATAATACGAACGAATCCAAAGAATCTAGTGATACAGTTAGAAAGTCTTTAGAAAGTGGAGCTTCTACGAGTCAAGATACCGAAGGTGACGTTAATTCCGAATTGGAATCAACTCCAAAAGAAGATTCCGAACTCGTCGATAAAAGTTTGTTTCGACAATTTTATCTTTCCCATTAAAAATAACGTATAGAAACTGATAGGATAGAATCCTACCTGTTATATTATTAAATATTGTTCTCAGTTTTAGAATTTTACCTTTATTTTGTAGGTGAAACAAAGCAGATCCAACAAGGCGATTGGACTGACAAAATAGACAAATCTTTGTTGAATATTGACATTGGATCCGATAAGACGCAAGAGTCTACGGATAAATCATCGAGGGAAGAAAAATCTTTAGAAACCAGAGATAACGATACGGATCGAGAGAAAAGAACGACTTCCGAAGAGTCGGGATCGAGTAGGGATAAAAAGAAAGGGAAAATGGAGGGCGCGGTGCATAAATATCATCTAAACATTCCTGGTAAATTCAACGTGGTGGAAAATAAATCTATTTGTGTATTTACCTTTTATGCAATGTGAGAAATTAAAAGCTTGTTTCATAATAGGAATAGGACCGCGATTATTGGCTGAAGAAGTGGCGTCTGTGGCAATATGGTTGACGGAATGCGCGAGGAGGCAGGACGGAATGGTGGGACCTAGGAACCTTCGCCATCCGCATTGTCCGCCTTTAGACAGAAAGACTCCTAGATAATGGAAAGCTCGTACCTCAACTTCTTCGTAGCCGTTTAGAATAAAACAAGTCACTGATACAACTCACTCTCAACCGCATATATTTTACATCAACTTACACATTTTGAAAATGCAGTGTATTTGCAACACATTTGGTTACTTCGTAGATGTTCTTCGAATGAAATCTATGATTTTGTACAATTTCAAATAATGTTACTAATTTATGGCGGATTACTATGTACACCCAGCGTCGATGAATCATCATCCCCTAGATTACTAGCAATCAATTTTACTAGCAATCTAGGGGGTGACGATTCATCGACGCTGGGTGTACAAGCACACTTTCTTTGTACAGTACAACATAAAGACTAGTAAAATTATTTCTTTGAACTAATACAAATGTATAATTGAGTATCAAATTATTCTTCGAGGTAATTGATTGAATAAAAAAAATTGTAATTAACATACGAAATTATATGTTATATCACAGAAAATGTTGTAGAAAAATCAGATCATTATTTTCCAGTTCCGTTTTATAATTTTATATGGATTTAAAAATCTCAACTTCGATATTAAGGAGGTACCCCGTTTTTCTTAGTTCTTAATATTGTCAATTCTTCAGAATTTCGCCTATAAATTTCCGCTCTTAAATCTCACCGAGCATGTAAATAAAGCTCCAAGCTTCATTGCATTTTTGTCAAAAATGTACAATAATAAATAATTTAGTAAATATAAACGAATTATATTTCGTATTTTAACTCTCGTTTGACTAGCGCAATTGTTGTACCTCCTTAACATTACTTATTATTACACCAGTCGAGTTTGCAGAGTTCGAATTCGACAGAAACGCCTCGCTTGATGATAAAACAGGTAATAAAGCGTAAGGCCGAGTAGCAGCGCCACCAGGAGGAGCAGAAAATTACGAGCTTTCGCGCGTCCCGCTCGCCACTCGAAAAGCTCTCGTCGATGAGAGAATCGATTTCGATATTGCGGAGGCAACTCGAAGCTACTCCTAATCGGATAAAGCGAACGATAAAAATCGTTCAACAAAGCTCGAACGATGTCGTTTTCCGATCGGCGAAGTGGGTCCATGTCGTCATTTAAGCAAATAAATTTCCTGAAATGATTTTTTTTACTAAAATATTTCCATATTTTCAGTTTTATCGACTTCTAGATTATTATTGTACTTACTTCGGCGATCTTCTAATTTCATCTAACAACTGTACAGTTAGCGATATGTTGCTGGTTAGCATTTCGAAAATTTCGTTCTTTCCAGCTCTTATTACCTCGTATTGATAACGCTTGCGTTTGCCAAACATGACGTGCAATTTTTTCGTCACCAGGTCGCATTTCAAAACGAGTTCTCTTGTAACTACAGGCTGAAACGTTAGTTATAAGTATAATATATTTATTTATGTTCAAAATTGTTTTTTAAATATTTCTTCTAAACATACGAGTGTTGAGTCTAGATATCTCTCTCCAGATGGCGGGTTGGACGGTTCGAATAATGTTATCCTATGAGAACAATTTATAATGTCGTTTTCAAAATCGACCACCAAACTATAATCTAACGGCAGGGGATACATCCGGGACAAGAGTGTTCGAATTTCCCTGTCTGACCAAGTTCTGTAAATAAAGTATACCTTTTTTAATGTAAAACTGAAATTTAATCAATTTTTTTAACATTGATATTATACAGCGTATTCGATAGAACATATCTATCTCCTTTATTTGCCTTAAGTTAGAAAGAGATACATATCCTCTCGGGGCACTTCAAATATCCTCATCGGATGATTCCAAGTTCTACACGGTTAATATGAACACAGTCCCAATTCTACACCGTCTCAGATGTACACGAGAATGTATGCACAGTCTCAATTCTACACGAGAATGTATACACAATCCCAAGTCTACACAAGACCGCG
>JABFOW010000293.1:0-12982 GCA_022817725.1 Archaeoteleia sp. ZL-2020 | reverse complement strand
ATCTGTTGGTAAAACAGGACAACTTCGGAACTACCCAGTAAATAAGAAATTATTTAAGCGCATTAAATAGAAGGTCAAATTTTCAATGCGTCTCAATTGCGTTTCTTTAATATTGCTTATTAATGCGTATTCAACTAATTATCTGCGTATCCTCAACAGCAGGTAAAAAGACCTACACCAACATGAAAAATCTCAATTTAAAAATTTCGTATTTAAACGTGTAACTTTTAATCCATTGTAGTGCATTCAAATGTGTACAGTTCAGTTTTGCTCATACTTATTATCGTATGCTTATTAAAAATTCCCGTAATATGACATATGATTAGGGCGTATTTCTATTGGTCACGTTCAATACGCAAAATTAAAGATACGCGATTGAATCAAAAACATTTCAATCCGCCTTAATACGATCTCGCTCACTGGGTACGTTAAACTCATTTCTTAATCGAATCGCACCGCAAATATGGTCGATTTTACAGAAAATAACAAATATGATAATATCGTAAATGAAATTATATTTATCGTTAGAAAATCAGAAAAAAGTAAATTATACAATTATTAATAATAATACCAATCGTAATTCGTATGCTACACACATGCTGTTCGTATTTTACAACACAACTATTGAATTATGGTGGAATGTAATTTGAAATAACAAAATAAACGCATTCGGCGTAAGCTCGGTACACTATTTTATACTCAGGTTAGCTAAACAATAACATACGTTAGATAATGTCGTTATTGCAAAATGAATTTACTGATAAACAAGAATTTGCCATTGAAATTTCATTCCGGATGTCATTAAAGTGATCCCACATGATTCAAGAATGAAATGATTCAGTTTCGTAAGTGAATAATATTTCAATAAATTAATTTCGTAAATAAAGCACTGATGTGATTATACAGGCAGGTAAATTGTAGTGACAATTGTCCTGTGAAACACGATTGACAAATCACCTCAATTTAACTACATATTTTACATGACGAAGTATTCTGGACATACATGAAGTTGTTTCGTGAAAACGTGTTAAAAGCCTTAGGATTGTCTTCCCCGTATTTTCTGTCATGGGGAACGATTCCGTCGACATCATTTCGTCATATTTTCGTTTATAATTCTCGCTTCCGCTGTACAAATGATCCATTTTCATCTTCAAGCGGTTATTTTCATTTATCAGCTTTCGTATTTCGGATTGGCTACATACGTCTTCTATCAGCTGTTTCATGTAAAAATATAACTTAATTTATATATTTAATAATACATTTTACTAGCATTTAGATTAATCATCAAATAACGCAAGTCTTTATTACTTTTTGTAAATCACATAATACAATATTTTTGAAATGTATTATTAATATAGTTAGACAAACATTTAAAATAAATATACATAAGAGCAATACGTTCCTATGACTTTCCATTTTGGAGTTGTTTTCAATTGAAGAATAGAAAATTACTACAAAAACGAAAAACATTTAATAAAAACACATATAAATTAATGTAAAACGTACATTTTTTATATATATTTATTTAAAATGCTTGTTTATCTAATTTTCTGCATCTTTTTGCACCAATTTGAATTTATACCGGTTTGTAAATAAAAGACTAGCGAAGTATTGTAAACATTACTGTCATGACGACATGCATCAACACTAGCGCCTCCACGCAGAGTCAGCCTCTGAATTGAAACTAAACTTCGCCTTCGTTTCTGTATGAGAGTCGATACCCCCTGATATACTAACTATATTAACGTAGCGCTCGCTCCTTTTAGCGAAAATGAAACAAGTGCTATTCGATATATCAACAACTGTCATTACGCCTAACACATTCAATGCATTCTTTTAGGTAAGCTGATTATTGATATATTTCTATTTCATCAATTTATTTTGTTTTTTCGCCGCGTGAACGGCGTAAAGATTTCATCAATTTATCCTTTTTAAATACTCGCGAAACCGCACAGAGCCTTTCGAGGGCCCTTCAGTCATTAAGGCACATTTTCACCTTTTTCCTATGTTACTTTATATTTTCATGCGAATCAGACGAATTAACTGTATATTTTGTTGTGCGTTAATTTTCAAATAATCGATGTATTAAAATCAAGAAATAACAAATAAAATTGGGAATACAGTTCAAATAATAAAATTATGTGACTATAAATGTAATAGCTGGAATAAATAAACAAAACTTAAAGATCACAGATCGAGAGAAGTTTCTTCAAGTGATCACAGATCATAAACGAATTCATATAAATGATAAAAATATGGTCAGATTATAAAAAATGAACAAATATAGGAAATTAAATTTGCAATGGCTTTTAATATTTTAAATTGACGCAAAATCGCCTACCTTAATAACACAGAATATTGAAAAAATATTAATCTAATATTATTTTTCGAATATTAAAATATTCCATGAATATTCCAAAATATTAATGAAATATTTTACAATATTATTAAAATATTGTAATGTCCGCAACATTAAATATTCAAATAATATTTGTTTTAAAATGTTAGTTTCATATTTTAAGGTGTTAAGAGAATTTAATTTTGTTCTATGCATAATCAACATTTCTGTGGTAATTTCAACGTATTAAAGAAATAAAAAAATATTCAGAAATATTTTTCTTCAATTTACATAACCAAAAACATTTATATATATTTGGGACATTTCAATAACTCTGGAACATTTATTTAAAGTATTTTAAGTATTCTGTGCTATTATGATACAGACAACAATAAATTTATCTCCAATATCAGCACATTCGTGCTTTCGTCTTATAGCAATTTACTTACTGCAATATCAGATGCGTGTTTTGGCGATGACATTGCCAGGGGTTTGTGGCGAATAAAATTTTCTCCATCCTAAAAAAAATTGTAGTTCTCATATTACAAACAATGTAACACTTTTTGGTCAAAGTATAATATTTTTGTGTCGTTTTTATAACATTGTAGCGCTACTGTTCACAGTCGGAGCTCTGGTAGACATTTTTAAAGAGATTCTCTAGTAGTCGTAAGGCACTAGTGAGGCTTAAATAGGGCATGACTAGAAAGGGTGAACTTATAAGCTACTCACAAGAAACTTACTAGTAGAACTTATATTAGTAAAACTGGTAAAAAAGTAGTCTACTTTATATCTAGTTGATCTTTCATGGCTCGCGAATACTTTAACGAGAAACAATCGAGGCACTTATGAATACAACTCGTCGGTATAGATGGCGCAGTTTGGCATTGTCAATTATTTCTTTGTTATGTGCGTTTAGACCAACGCTAACAGTTCGCATGCGCACTAGCCCTGATAGAAAATTCGCGTAAAGGCGGACATTTCTACGTAGCATACACGTGGAAGCAACGTAAAACCACCTATTACGTTACTTTGACGTGGAAGCTACGTAGAAATGTCCGCCTTTAAGGGAATTTTCTATCAGGGAGACGAAGCCAAGCATTCGTAAGCCAATGACAGCAATCTAGGCATGCTGGGCTTGGTCCATTGCGCATGCGTACCGTTAGCTGATAGCTGTTTATTACTTACTAATATGCTTGTGCGTTGGCTTTTTGCAAGTAACAAATCGACCTAGATTATTGAAAAACATGGAAAGGAAGAGAGAACTAACACGAAATCGCGTCAAGAAATGCAGACAAATGAAAAAATTAATGCAAAGGGAATGTGAAATCTGTAAAAAAAAATAACACGATGTATACAAATTTTGTAATGCAATTGATGATAAATTACAGGTTATGTGTCATTATACATCGCATTTCATAATATTATAATTTATATATATAATATATATTGTATAAAAAGACATTAAATAAAGTGAATCATCATGGAACCTGGTGTCAATCACAAAATTGTTATTAATTTGTAATGCAAATGCTAACTTTATTTCTTCGCATTGCCTGTTATATTTATTTAAATCTCAAATCTACATTATATTTCACTAAAAAATAATACTACAAAGTACCTCATGAGATACTAGCAATAGCCTCGCAGAAAACTACCTAGTGCCTCGCCAAGTCCTAGACAAAATTTCTACCAGGGAGATGGACATTACGTTATTGCAATCGCGATTTTAAGCCTATTGCGTGGTACTTTTGTTACGAAAAATATATTTTTTGCGTAATATCTCTCGCAGATAACTTGAAAATAAAAGCATAGCAATAGGAATAAAGAAATACGCATGCGCACATACTGTTACCACAGCAACGGAATAACAGCGTATGCGTATGCTCTTATTGCTATCGCTATTCTTTATTTCCAAATTATCTGACAGAGGCATAACACAACCACGAAAAGTGCTCCTTTTCATACCAAGATGGCTATTATTGAAGTCGCTTGAGACGAGCTAAAGAGATATCTCTTGAGGGTTAGAACTGGCAACCTTGTAAAACAAGCGTATCCTAGTATATCTAAACTATTTTGACACGTGTGATTCACAACGTCGCCGGTTCTGACTTTCAAGAGATATCTCTTGGGCACGTCTCAAAAGATTTCAATAATAACCCGCCACCCCCTCAAGCGAGAGAACAGTAGCCTACTTTAAACCTGTGCGAAAAAGTAAACTTTTTCTTCCTAGTTCTATAATAGTATTGACGTAGCGGGACAAGACTTTGACTTCTTAGCACTCGTCTGAAATTGACTACTCGTCTCTCACTGGACAAGTATTAAAAACAGTACTTTACTCACACTTATTACAATAAAACTATCATGTAATACATGGGCGGAAAGACGTTTGTCGATTTGTATTAAGACAGCACGAACCGAAGGTGAGTGCTGCAAACCTCACACTCGTCGACAATCGTCTGGTTCCCGTCCTTGAAGCGCAAAAGAATATTAAAGTTTTCTTCACCGTTTCCATATTGATTTCATAAATTAGTTTTACTTGCCGATTCATTGCAGCTTGTTTCCAACGTACTCGAGGACGTACTCAATACCCGCTTAATCTGAAACAATGATATTCCATGTATTACACAAGAATTTATCACAAATGAACAATGGATAAAGGATTATGTTAAATTTGACCGGCAAGAAATGTCAGTATTTATTCTACGCTGCGGCTTTCATGTTCAGTGTTTCATTTTTCGGGTACTTTAATGGGAGATCACGGTTTATTGCAAATATACAACACCAATCTTATGAGCTCAAAACGATTTGCTCGATACAAATAATTCTGTGATTGTGACGGGCAAAGGAATAAGTCATCTCAGATCTTTCATTAATTACTAATCCTATAAAACAAACAGCAAACGATTTAACAGATTAGAATTGTCGTAAAAATGGAAGTCATTTTCATGAATAAAAACGTCGTCTTCACACCTTAAAAATTAGTTATAATTTTAACTTAATTTTGATCTTCAGAATTGTTTTGCGTTCGTTTCATAAGATTTTTATGTAGTCAGTGATTTCAGACAATTCCTTATTTTGCCTCTTCCCATATAGCATTGTAATATTATATATAATATATTTTGATAATTATATAAGATTGCATCATAGTTTTAAATGAAATATTCAATATTTTTTGAGATCGCAATTGCTTCCGAAATATTCAAGCAATATATTTTAGCATAAAAACATTAATTAATATGTACTAATGGTCACTGTCTGTATATTTTGAAAACCTCTAATTGTGGCTAAGCAATTGACAGACGAATCACTGAAATTTCCGAATCTGGAATCAATGCTCATTCCAAGGATTATGGATATACTAAAAGCGACGTTGAAACCAATTTTGCAGAAGCGCTCGAACTTGAAGTGATCGCGTTTATCTGTGATTATATGCCGACAGGAAGGTCCCTATCAAAGTGTACTATGTGTAACGCGTCGCATTCTTTCATGAAAAACTGGGACCCTGCCTCGTAGACGTTTCAAACTTCAAAGCATGTGGAACATATACTGTTTTACCAACGGAGTAACGAAGCTCTACTTCTGTAATTACACCTTTACTAATACTCAGAATGAAGAGATATGTGGTAGGATGAAAGTGTATTCATCGTACAATTGGCAAAGTTTAAATCATTCACCAAAGTAACAAAATGACGATGTAACAAAGTATACATCGTTAATGTTGACTTATTTTATGAATAACTCGCATTCTGTATTTCGTGGACGTCTAGTTATGAGCTACGCCGATTACTCAGTGTATTACCTTTCATTGTGTCACAACATTTCCCAATTTTGTACGCGAATAACAAAATAATTGGAAAAGTGGGATGATGTTGTTCGCTGTTACTGATATGTAAAAAACAGCTACTTTATAGATCAAACAAGATATAGTCTTAAGTTTATAGTTTTTAAGGTTCTAAACCACATTCCGATATTTTCACGATGTTTTAAGAATGGTAGTAAACTGTTTATACATGTTTGTTACTGCAAAAAGTATTATATTCTTAATTAATTGCTGCTCTTGCACGTTATGAGGTCGGTAACTTGTATTTGCACTCGTGTTCCACATACTCTTTAGCTCTATCACTTTACCTACAAAAAGTCATCAAATTTAAGAGTATGTTTACTAAGTATAAGCAACAAATTGTTCTCCGTGTATTAGAAACATTATTTTGAATGAGATGGGAGTATTGTTTACCTGTTTCTTGGAGTCACGCCTGCATGATGCTTGCATATATGCATTTACGATTTCGCTTTCCTTCCTTGCAACTGCTGTTGTAAAATAATTATGTTCGTCACTTGATTGTACATTTATTACTGCTTACAAAGAGTCGCCCGCATTTTGCAGGTATTAAAGCAAAATGATTTTTTTAAATAACTCATTACATACTACGATAGGATACCTAATTTCTTTGTAATACATGTTTTCTAGACCATTGTTAGAACAAATATAGACCACACTCATACATTTCAAAAAGAATCTATATACCGTTGTATTGACACAATAAAATCAGTCAGCAATATAAATAATTTTGTTCAACCATGTCACAAATATTTTGTTAACAACTCGACGTAGAACACACATGAATACAGATTGTATAAACTTTGGGATAAAATTCTTTACCTTCCTTTTTTCACGCTCAGTGATTTCCCCATCAGACTTCGAAGACTCGAGTTCGTTTAATTGTGAATGACGCAATTTCGGTACATTTATACGCTTTTCTTTAACCAATGCGCGTAATTCATCTAGGGAATCTAAAAATAATATACATTAACAATATTAAAAAAGCATTTACACAAGACTACATTTTGTAAGATTAACAAAGAAAAACATGACACAACACCAATTTTGTCACTGGGGTAGAAGTAGCCGAGTTAAGTTGAAATTAGTGTAATGGAACATTTACAATGGTAAGGAATAAGGAATAGTATAGTTTCACTTAAAACTGATGCTGTTACACGATTGGACAGATCATTTTTAGGGATTTATATACAGTATATTAAAGATGCAGAAATTGTATTAAGAACCTTGACACTTAAGGAGTTAAAAGATAAGCATGCAGGTAAATAATGTAGGTAAATTAGGCAGGTTTTTTGTACATATTTTTTATTTTTTAATAAAGAAAATTTGCAGGTGACTATACAAAAATGTTATTAAACATGTTTGTGGTTCCTTTAACATACGAATAGAACATGTTTTTTACGTAACTACGGACAATGGGGCGAACATGGTCAAGGCAGTAAACATTTTGTTTTCAGACTGTGGCCTTGAAATGGTAGACAAAGACGATAATGACAATTCCGATGTAGAAATACACGTATAATTAGTGGTTGACAAATAAAGGAATAGAGAGACTGATACGGATGATCCTGGTATACCGAGGTAGAAATTTTACAAGGCATTCTCTAGTAGTCGTGAGGCACTAGTGAGACTTAAATAGGGCATGTCTAGAAAGAACTAGGTGAACTTACAAGTTACTCACAAGCAACTTACTAGTAGATATTAAATTAGTAAAACTTTGCAAAAAATTAGTCCAGTTCATTTGTAGTTAATCTTATATGGCTCAAGAATAGTTAACCGTACGGGAAACTGTCGAGGCACTTGTGAGTACAACTCGTAAATATAGATGGCGCAGTTTGGCATTGTCATTTCAAGCAACGTTTGCTAATAGCTGTTTACTGATTTGCTGATACTAACAAGTATCTTTATTTATACTCCAGATAAACATAATTTATGTTTTCCTGACTAGTTACTTACAAGTGAAACTATTTATAATATAGCTGAATAAACTTCTGAGATAAATACTAAACTATGTTTATTTTATGACACTTTGAAAAAAATTCGTTATAAATAAGATCGAGCGAAGAAATAAAATTGGAGAGAAAACGTGAATTAAATCGAATTAGAGTGAAAATGCACAGAAAAAGACGAAAAATAGTATCGACTACAAGTAAGTACAGATATTTAAGTAAATTTTATTTTAACGACTTCCAAGTATATGTCATATTGTTTACAATGCACAGAAAATTGTAAGTAAAATAAAAAATATATCATAAGATTCTACTTTGAATTCTAATATTGGCTTGGAGTATTAAAATATTTTCTATGAATTCTTAATAACATATTTAAAAGTTACAAATAAAATTCATATCTAATAATCTACATATTGATACATAACTATATTATTCATAACATAATTGCATACAATACATATGTAAACATATGTAATCTGAAATTTTCGCACCACATACATTGTTGTACTTTACATAATGTAAATAAATGTGCTCTCAATTGTACCAATAAGAAAACATTTTTATAACTCAAATCGTATTTAATATCTAATGAATTTATTTGTTTCATAGCAGAAATGACAGGAAATGAACAAATAAATCCCAATATATATAATTAACAATCTTTTGAGGCAAATCTTCAAAATGAAAAAAAAAATTGTTTAAAACATAAATTCTTAGCATTCAATTAATTGTGAGATTAATTAAATTAATTTCAACAACTTAAAAATGTTGGTAAGACATTGATTGAATACTAAGACAAAATCACTTTTGTGAATATATAAATGATATTATTATAAAACAAAAAAATTGACGCTCCTGCCAAATCATTTATTTCTGTCTCTGGATTGTTTTCCAAAATTTATATAAATGTAAAACAAACATTTTTTAATCCAATGTTTCACAATTTGTTCAATATAATTGCAGATTTAATTATTGATGAAAAACTAAAATATACTGAAAGCCGCTCAATCACGTAGTAAGTTGTAGTAATATATTCATTATAATATAAATCTTTAATTTGACAATTTTCAACTTACAGAAAACTTTCAACGAGAAAACTGTTCGGTTTTGTTGGTTTCAAAAATTCAGGAAAAAAAAATTGGTTTCTTCATGATTCGATCATTTTCTGATATTTTGTGGCATTTCAGTGTTATACACTGAGAAACATTTCCAATGAAAAATTACTATTAATATTTTCGATATATAACGGAATTATGTTAGTATTGTGCTCTGTTAAAACTAACATCTTGCAACGCTTCATTTCGTTCACACAATGCTATTTACTACGTGCCATTAAACAAACTATTCTTTCAAATATCAATTCATAATATCCGATCTGCACGTATCTTATTTGCAAAACTTTTTTATAACACAATTTTAAGAAGACCAAATTCATAACAACTTACACAACTTCACAAACGTTTAAAAGTTAAAAACTTTAAAAGTTTTCCGCACAAGGCACTTCTAGGGAAAAGGGAAAAACTAACTAGTGTCTCGTCAAGTACTAGACAAAATTTCTACCCGGGTACATATTTTCAAAGACATTGAAGCTAGTGATTTAAATTCTGGCGTTAATATGCAATATTTTAACAGGCAAGAAACATTTGAACTAATAATTTATATTTTACACTAATTTGTATACTGAATTGTTTATCTAATTGCGAATGCTTGTACTTGTGATAACTGACGAAATATGTGGTACATAAGAAAATATGGGATTTTCTTTTCACCGTAATCATCCACAAGCAAATTTTATGTTATCTTTAAGTTGAATTCAATTTGTTAAGGAATAAGATGTGCAGCCCATACTGCACAACTAGTGGTTGATGATGGAACTAGTGGTTGGGGTATCCAAAGCCAGAAACGTAGTTAAAAAACTTAGAAGTATGAAAAACATTTATGAACTTAAGGTGATTCGTTACTGGCCTGCGAAGTTCAAATCTTTAGATTCCCGCCAAAACCAGTTTTTCTTTTATTACGTGAATCTGAATTAATATTTTTTCATGGAAAATACCATTCCATCCTTTGTGGTGTTTTAAAGATTTTACATCAAATTTGAAGCATATTCATTATTGTTTGAATGCGTGAGCTATACGTTACGTTTTGTTGTAATTATTTCACGTTTCAAAAATCGACAAAACGTAACGTAGTTGCCACGCATTCAAAAATCAATAAATATGCTTCAAATTTGATTTAAAATCTGTAAAACACGACAAAGGATGGAATGGTACAGCTTCATGAAAAAATATTAATTCAAATTCACGCAATTAAGGAAAACTGGTTTTGACGGGAATCTGAAGATTTGAACTTCGCACGCCAGTGACGAATCACCTTAATGAAGAAGCATAATTTGAAAAAACCCACGACTGATAGCCTCGCGTGCTGATGTTCAATGGCAGATATGCTCGATACTTTATTACTATTGAAAGATTTTTGTGAAGAGCTGTGTGTGACAAATTTCACAATTTTCTGATTTTGAAAAGTTATGAATGGGCTAAAATTGAAGAAATATGTGCAGCTCTACAACCACTGAAAATTTGTACCAAAAAGCTTGAAGCAGAGCAATTGACTCTTAGGGATTTTTTTGACTGTTTGTTTGAAACAAAACTAGCAACGAAAGCAATACATACTTCTTTTGTCAGGCTTTTTTATACATATAAATTGCCATGTAAGCCTATATGCAGCATATATGGCGCATATGTGGCACATATATGTTCATTTTTACATGGGTTTCAAACACAAAAATGTTATAGTTATATTCATTAAAACTTATAAATAGATTAAGCTATAATTGAAATGTAGAAATGTAGAAAATTATGTTCATTAAGTACATAAATATGAGAATGAAAAATATCAAAATTCTGTTTTAAGTTTTTATTCTACAACTTGGTACTTGAGATATTATCATTTACTTCTGTGGGCACGAAGTTGTATAATTTATTTAACATAGTTTCTTACAGGAAAAACATAGTTTTAGCTGTATAAAACGGAATTCACATACAAATATGTTAATCTCGCGCTTGAATATTATTAATTAAGTAAGAATTATATCAAAAAAATTTCATGTCAAAACACAATTATGATTTTAAAAAATAAGTAATTTGGTTGATTGTTTTAATAGATTTAGTTAAATGAATTAGTGAAATGATTTAGTGAAATGATTTATTTTAATATGGTATTTAGACATTTAGTATTCAAATATGTGGTGTAACTGTAACATGAACATAATGTTCATGTAATATAATGTTGATCAACATTATATAAAATTATAATCAATCATTATATATCTATCCATTATAATCATTATATTTGAATAATATGCTCAATGATATTTGCTAATATTTTAATACAACTGTCGAAAACACTCCAATTTTTCATTAAAATTCATTTAATTTCGCAAAAAAATCGTCCAATATCGTTTAATTCGTTTGAGTTGTCCTAAAGAGAATGTATAGAGAAATACATTTGACACCTTGTGTTTTGGCAAAAAGCTTTTCAATATACAGTTGAATGAAAAGTTGTGTGAACAAAAATTACATAAATAAATAAATGAATTTATTTCCTTTGCTTTTTATTATTTATTCTATTTCGTACATTTACATGTTTTCTTTTTGTATATATTTTATTTTTATATTTAATTTTATCTTTAATATGAAGAAACATTATTTTAATAATAAACATTATAATTAGTGTAACAAATCAATTGTATATATATAAAGTATTCAATAAAGTGCAATTGGCAGTTTTGAACGTTACGAATATATATGACTACAATTTTTGTACAACGAAAATATTGTAAACAAACTAAGAATTTCATATAAATTATTAATGAATTAGTTAATGAAATGAATGGAATTGTTAAGAACCACGTGACAGTTATCGCTGTAAATAAGCATTTTCTCTTAAAATCGCAATGATGACGATGACGAAATATGCTCGGATCGATCTCGAATTGAAATTAATAAAAAAATGTTGGTATGATGTCTACTTAAACTTTATTAAAATTCAATATTATTAAAATGTATTCAGTAGACTAATTTCAACGTCGAAATATACATGGAAACAAACAAAGAAGTATACATAAATAAATTATTCTTATTTAATTATATACATTTTAATTATGTGTTTAAATTGTATCGCTTACCATTGACAAGAAGCACTTGGCATAGATCGCCTTTTGTCCCATTTTCCGTTTTCAGTTTATATGCCTTTTTCCGGTTATCGCCTGGACATCTATTGTAATGGTCCACTTTGAACTTATGTGGCTGAAATTTGTAACGTTACAAAATGAATCTAACGCAGCCATACGCAGCAGCGGTGGCGCTGAATGTGCTGCCCTCTACTATGTCTTCGAATCGATGCAACTAACTATATACACGCTGCGTCATGTTTAATGTCCTTGTCACGCACCAAAGTTCACACTCGGATTTCCTTTTCTATCGAGACCACGTTCTAAACGTGGCGAAATCAGCGAGTTGAATTTATTAACCTGTGTAATTTTATTTTTTTTTATCCTTTTGCAGTCAGATGTCACTTTTGACAAAAATAGACAACTGTTGTCATCGAACGAGACACGATATATATTTTTTTGAAGAAAATAAAAGTAGCTTGTCATATTTAAAATAAATAGTTTATGAGGCAAATATGGAAAAATTCCAGAAATGTCGAGTAATTTTATTTTTTTTTACCCTTTTGCAGTCAGATGTCACTTTTGACAAAAATAGACAACTGTTGTCATCGAACGAGACACGATATATATTTTTTTGAAGAAAATAAAAGTAGCTTGTCATATTTAAAATAAATAGTTTATGAGGC
>JABFOW010000292.1:0-12988 GCA_022817725.1 Archaeoteleia sp. ZL-2020 | reverse complement strand
AAAAGTGTAGTAACTTTCTTAACTAGTATGAAGCTATATTTTTCTGAAAATCTCTGGAACAGTGATGCTAGATCATTGGTTGAATTTTGTTTCTGTACTTTACTATTTACTTTTTAGAATTTTTAGAATTTTGTTGTTCAGTAGATAATAGTTTAATTGTTAATGTATTAAACGCAGAATATATTTTTATTAAAATATTGAAAGTTCTAAAGTTCAAAACCATTTTATTTTATAACACATGCAGTTTAATTATTGGTTTATGACTTATTATTGGTTAATTTCATTTTCTTAGCGTACAATATTTTATAAGGCTATTTTCTGCACGTATATTGTCATTATACCTCTAATTAAATTTTATTTTACCAACTATTTACTATCTTAAAACTATTTTCTGTTTACTTATTTAAATATCGATTCTTGAAATTATTTTATTTCCTATTTAAAATAGCTTTTGGTCCAACTATTTCTATTTCTATTTCAAATAGTTAAAAATGACTATTTTACCCATCCCTGATAATGTATCATATTATATGAAAGTAGAAGTGAAAAATTAATTGGATCAAACATTGACATTTGTTGGTTTATAAAATGTATTGATTTTTATGATAGGAACAATAGGAAGGTTAGAATACATTTTATATGTATATTCTTGTTAATAAATCGTTGCTTGCATGTCGATTGATTTTTAGAATATTCGAAGCATATTTCGTCGAACAAAGGGAAAAAAACAGGTCACACATGAGGTGGACGAATGTCAATAAATGCATTTGATACGGTCACTTACGTACGAATCGATAACTTTGCTTCGAATGTAAAAACATTGTTTCTTAATCTTTAATCCTTTATAGCTTAAAAGAATTTCAATTAATATATAATAATGATATATTGTTTGCCATCTCTTTATCAAAAATGAATGTTATGTAAATTGTATTTTAAAACTGAGATAATATAATGATACAAATCAAAGTGGGCGGTGTCTTAAATCAACTTTGCAATGCGACGCTTGATAATGCTTTATATAAAAATATATATATTAAAACTATGCATCGTTGGTTCAATTATTTATTAAAAAATTAGTTTCAACTTACTTTTAGTGTACAAATGGTATATAATACTATTAGTAAAATAATACAAATCTGTTTAATTTTATTAATATTATTATTTTCCTGTTATAAACGATCAGATCTTTTTTACCGCCTCTAATTCTATTTCTATGGTAAAACATTTATTTCGTGCGGATAAGCATTCAGAATAGTAGCCTATAAACACAAGCTTTCAATTCTTATATTGTGTTCAGATTTGTATTGAATCAGGGTATCTGAAGACCTGAAAATCGGAGAAAGCTGTAAATAATAGAACTGTTTGAAAGTATGTCATTATTTTAAAGACATTTTGTTGGAATATATTTTTGCACAAAATAAATACACTGCATTTTTCTTATTTTTCCATATTTTAGTTTATTTAATTTGTTCAATTTACAATTTACATTTCACAATGTTTTTTTATATCTGATGTTACAGGCTGTAATTAATAGTACCATCACACCGAACATGACCTTCACAAAAACGTCACAGAAATTTGGACAATGGTCAGATGTAAGAGCAAACACTGTATATGGCTTAGGTTTTTCATCAGAGACTGAGTTAGGAAAGGTACGTCATTTAAAGATTCTCTTATTAATTTAAAATATGTAATACCGACCAAGTACGTCTTTAAATTTTTCATTTAATTGTTTATTTGAATAATTATTATGAATAAATGATGCCTTATAATTTGATAAATGTTATAATTTGTTTTAAGAATTGTGCAATAATTATTTATATAATTATATTTTTTACAATGTGTTTATACACAAATCTTTCTACTGCAATTAATTAATTCTTCAAATTATAGAAAACTTTAACCATTCGACACTGAGATTTTACTTTTACATTTAAACATTTAAAAATCTACTCAGTCGGTATTGCAGTAAATGTTGAAAATAGAAAGAACTTTTTAAAATGATATATTCTTATTGTTTATTGTTTTTTACAGTTCATTGACAAGTTTCACGAGGTAAAAGAAGCCACGAAATTGACGGGCAATAAATTACAATCGAACAGTTCTACCGTCACTCCAGCCACGAGTGCCAATGTGAGCCCAATAACATCGCGATCGGGCATGCCTTCGTCGGAGCAGGACCTCATCGATCCTCCGAACTCGTCGATGATCAATTCCAACATGTCGGCGTCGAATAATCCGAATCCAAACGCAAACATGATCTCGGCGCAGAATAGTATATCATCCGTGAGCAGCAGTCCGCTGCCGATGGGAGGTCAGAACAAAACCGACGACGAGCTGAAGAACTCGATTCATTCGAGATCGCAGAGCATCTCTCAGCAGAACACGGAGAGTCCTCAGCATCAAGGGAAGACGGCACAATTGAGCTCGGGACAGGGAGGACCAACTACCGAAGTGCAATTGAAGTATGAAAACGACAGGCTCAAGCTAGCACTGACACAGAGTTCCACGAATGCTAAGAAATGGGAGGTACGGCTGATCATTTTTCATTATTTGATCATACGTTTAATAAGAACGTTGTGATATGTTTGAAAATCCCACACTGAGAAAAATAAAACAGCAAAAATACCTACATTTTCTAGTGTATTGGGACTATATATGGCAATGATTCGAATTTTGTTATTTAATGTAGTAAAAATGCCGATATTGAATAGGGGTAGCTGTTAGAATAGTGATACACTTTACAGCACTGGGTAAGACAATTCGTGTCATTCACTCGTATAGTCCCATTTTACTACATTATTTTTCTCCATACATCCAATAAAAATCAATTCATACGTTAAAAATGACACACAAAACAATATATTACAATTAAATCTAGGTACTAAATTGGAATTTTACAATTTCCGATTGGTGGTCTATTGTATTTTGTGTACTTTAATTCAATTCTATGGATTGTATATAATGTTCAATATATAATTCTTATAATTTGTAGGAGAATCTTGTTGAAAAATCAATATATTTAAAACTTTGTTAATATTATAATAATTATTATGTTAAATAATTTGTTAATCTTAGGTGGAATTGAGTACCTTAAAGTCGAACAATGCGAGATTAACAAGCGCTCTGCAAGAGTCAACGGCCAATGTTGACGAGTGGAAAAGACAGTTACAGCTTTACAAAGAGGAAAATACAAGAGTGAAAGCAAAGTACGCGGATTTGGAAACAGGCAAAATAGCAGAGGGCAACAGCGAGGCGCTGAGGTTACGAGTGGAGGCTTTAGAAAATGAATTAAGAACGCGAAACGAGGAGGTCAAGGCCCTCACAATGGCTACCAAAAATAAAGATTATATGGTAAGTTAAAATAACAGTTGAGCTTATAGGATATGGTAGCCACCTGGACAAATTGTGGATTTTATAATATATTTGGGTCAAAGTTATATACATGATGTAGACATTCTATACATTTTTATATTACGAAAATTATTTAATATATGTGTAATTTGTACTTTTTCCTATATTGTTATTTATATCAAACTTTACAAATTGTATTATGTATATATTTCATAAAATTTGAGAAATTCGTTGATTATAATTTTTTGTGCGATTTGTAACAGAACACAATTTTGTTCGATCCACAATTTGTATTTGAAAAACTACAAATTATTCACAAAACTTGTATATCTATAACTGTTTCACGATGAATTTATAAGAACTGACTTGTTTTGAAAATTAGAGGTATGTACAACAAAATCCATAATTTTAACATTATTTTATAACATAATTGCGATTTATTTTGTAATGTTCCAACATTATTTTATAGGTTGAAAAAAAATATATATATATTGCCGAAACCTCGCATTAAAGTATATTATTAATGAGTGTACAATTTTATTACAACAGTTTATAAACTCAATTTTAAAATCAAAATTGATATCGAGAGATTTGGTACAAATTTACATTTTAAAACTATCATACAAAATATGAGCAATAATACAAAGGTTATAAAAAAATCTCTGAAAATTTAATTTAATATTATAATCGCTGATATGAAATGAACAAAGGGAGCTGGTCACCGTAAAATGATTAAAAAGTACAAACATGTAATACTAAATAATATCAGAGATGTTTTCAACACTAACCAAAAACTCTGAAATCCAACGTAAAATGTTTCTGGTGGCCAGTCATCTTAACTTGGTAAGCAATAATGTAATTATTATGTTGTGTTATTTAAATTATCAATGTTGCAGGCATTGCAGAAGGAAAATTCGGAACTTCGCAAATTGTTGAATGTCGTCCATGAGGAATTGGAGATTGCGCTAAGTTCAAACAAAGTCCAGAAACAGAACTTAGATACGTTGAACGCTAGATTAGCCGGGTACATACAGGATTTAGTAACGGTACATCATGAAATCACGAATACACTACAAACATAAATTATTTGTAGATAATCTTTTATATCTATCGTTTAGACGCGATATGCAAGCTACAAAAATGCATGCGGAGTTTCAGGAAATTGTATATTGGTAAAGTGCGTTACCTAGGTCGAACGACCAATCGCAGATACCAACGTGCTGGCACTTCAGCACCACCCGATTATGCATGTACCACACGTCTCTAGTATTGCTGTGCATTTTTTCAAGCCTTTTGTACATTTTGTAAAAATATTACGAATCAGTTTTCAATCAGTTTACGTACAGAACGGCAGCGTCGATTGTTCGGCTGTTTCTTGTGTACGTAATTAACAACGTTGATTTTTTAGTAGGACGAGGTCTTTTCACGTACGTACCGAAAACGGTGGAGTCTTACGTATAAAATTATATTCAGAGAAAGTGGCAAAAAAATGTACAATGATTTTTGTGTAAATTGGCCAATTGACAGCTTTGGTTTTGTCTCGCGATGCTTTACTGTTAAGGTTTTAAGGACATATCACATGCAGTTGACGTTTTACGTATACCGGTGATACATTTTTTTGCGACATTGCTCACGATTCAGTGCAGTATAATGATCTTGACACGCGAGATATTGCACGATGAAAGTTAGAAATCACTAATGAGGATTCATTGTTTAATGGATTATTTAATAATGTTTGTTCTACAAAGGTGTGCATTTATTGCGATTGAAAAAAAACAACATATTTTAACGATGACATTAATAGTCAAGATTGATTTTACGGGTGGTTGAAGTTTATAAGGTTGTTTTTATGATTTTCTAATCATAGTATAGATGGATTTTTTAAAGATTTATTTTAAATGGCAGAAAAATATAAGATGAAAAGTAGAAATAATTATACAAATGTACGTGTGATGTGAATCTTCCCTAGTAATAATCCCGCGATGGCAAGTAAGTTCCTGTTGTAACAAGGTTTGTAAAATAATAAAAAATAAAATAAAAATAATTCTTTTGTTGATAATTGTAGTAAATTGACAATCATAGCAATGATTTTTATGTAATTAACAAATTTGTTGTTACTTTTTTGAAATGATGATCACATTGATTAGAAAATCGTATATAAAGGACTTTATAGATCTCAATCACGTATGAACTTTACAGTGTGACTGAGGACGATTGCCTGAAAAATACAAAGCACTGCATTCACTGTGCAGACTAATGTAATTTAAAATAGTTATTGTTCGCTTTAGTGTGATTTGTTGTTTGTTAGTTAATGTTTCATTTGTAATCTTTTTAAATTATGTTTATATTGTGTGATTACGATACCAGTTTTATTTGTATTATTTATATGGCGAAATGAATTTTGCGAAGCTGTACCAAAAATTCGAGTGCAACACATATTTCTGGAAAGTATCGTGGTTCGTAAAACGTTTCGTTAACGTTTTTGTAGAAATTTTCTTTGTTGTTAATATCAAATTATGTGTTAAAAGAGTATTTTGGATAAATTTCAAATATTAAATCAAGTAACACAAATGTTAAGAATTTAAAAAACTTACAAAGCGTTTATATCTTAATAATTTGTTATTTATGTTTAATACTTCTATAACATAATTTATATAATGACGTGTGAGAAAAATTACAGAAGCATTTTTGAAAAAGAATTGATTTATTTTTACGTGTTAAGTTCGCTTTTAAACGAAAGCATAGGAATAAATAGAGGAAGAATGATAAAATAACAATCTTTTCAAAATATGATCTGAAAAGATTTTAAACTCGAACCTAATGAAATGTTCCGATATTATCCTTGTGTTATATATATATAGTGCTATCTGTTCCTACACGTTCGTTCATTCGATTATAAGAACAACATTTCTTAAATAAAACGGCAAAACCTTGTCGATGCACAAGCACTTTTTTATGAAACTTAACACGTACAATTTATTTCCTGATGTTAAATGACAGTGATATCTTTAACGCGAAAATAGCGTATCGATTACTTGACAAGCGTTTGCTGTGTTGTTTTAATCGAAATATTGTGAATAACATGTTAGATGATGTTTTTGTATCGGTTCTATCACTTGATCGTACGTGTGTTCTGCAGGAAGTAATGAAACTAAACAGTACTCGAAACTTTTGCACAATAGTTTATCTACGTACAAATCTTCTTCAATGGATAATAATTTGCGCAAATACATAGTAATTTAAGAATCGTACTTACATTTTTTAAACTCTTTATTGGGGATAGCGGAATCTACTGTGACGCAAATTTGATTAAATTATTCACTACATCTTTCAAGGATGAATTTAGACGTGTTTATTATAATCTTGAATTACAAAATGTTAAATTCAAAGTGGCAGATTCAATAAGATAAATCGAAATGTAAAAATACGCAATTTTGGAAATTAAAACAAACATTTTGAAAGCTGTCCCGAGGTGTCTGAATAAATGAGGATTTAATACATTGAAACTTCATTTTATATATTTCAAAATCCATTAAGGTTTAATTACAAAATTTAGTTCGTCATTTAATATTTGAAAGATTTTATTTCAATTTTATAATCAGCGAGGAAATAACTAAAATAATATGTAGGAAGTGATTTTATTGTTTATGCCATTTTTATTACGCCATATTTAATCTGTAATAATGATTTTCAATGTGTCGTTCTAATAGTTCGCTAGGTTTGTCAACTATTCTGCTTTTCTCAATAAAATCAGAGTCGATATACCAGGTAATGAAAATTTATAAACGTTTGCAAAAACACAAGAAGGTGTACGTGTTTGTCTGTAAGCGTTTCTTGTCGCTGTTCTAAGTTTAAAGTAGCTCGAGAAGCAAGCAACAGGTTCCAGATAACTCACTAAAGCACAAAAAAAGTTTAAGACATAGAGAGTAAGAAAAAGAAGGTTGAAATGTAGTTTAACTAGGGTGGCTACTTTGTGGCTCTATCATCGATTTTAGACACGCGCAGAATGCACCGCGCAGTCAAATACCACGTATCGTGTTCATTATTGTTTTTTATATAAATTTATTTGTTTTTGTACGTTTTTCGTCACGAAATAAATTTGCATGCATTGTACATGTAAAAATAAATATTAGCATTTTCTTAATTTGCGTTTTTAGAGTTTAACAATATTTTATACTAATTTTATGATATAATTATTTAATATTAAGTTGAATGTTACAAATAATATTAGATTATGGCTTGCATTATATTATACAGTAGCAGATCGATTAGGAATGGGCTGGTTTGATGGACATCATTCCCCTATTAACCTTCCAATTTTATATATACGTTGAAAATTGTAGTTGGATAATTTGTATAAAACTGTTTTAGTAAACATCATAGTCAATTCAAGTTAATAAGAATAATTATGCGTGTACTTGGTACACGCGACCAACGGAAGGTTGTGGGGATGATAACCAAGTTACCTCTGTTTAATTATTAATGTACGAATAAGTTTCTATTAATTTGTTATTGCTTTTTCTGTCATTCTTCAGCTCTTTTTATTGTTCTCGAGACTCCCTTGAATTACGAAGTTGAAACTGGGACGACTCCCTTAAGTGAAGATAGATGGCGCGCAGCAGACGAAATCCCATAAAATTCTAAAAATAACAATGATTTACGTTTAATATACTCAGAAAACAACAGCGCACGTTCAAAGTCGTACTCAGTGCCACCAAAGTAGCCGCCGTTTTCTGAATACGATGATCTCAAGTAATTTGACGTCTTGCTTTCATTCGTTCGGCCTTCATTTTTCTAATTTTAGCTGACAATCCTTAATAAAAGTTGAATTTGATAACTTTTGCAGTATGCGTATGATTGTAGGAACATAATTTGTCGAGGCTTCCAGATACACGTCAGTCGTAATGTAAATCTCTTGCCTTTGGGTTATTCAGGAATATTTCAAGTCTATGACTGTTTTTTATATATTCATATGTATGTCACTTTTCTACTACGGAATATGTACTGTTACTATACGATTAAGTCAGACCAAGTAATAATAGAGTAATAAGATCTGACGAGGCTACGAGATGCTTTTGTATTGTTTGCGCCGAATCTTAGTTTTATCTGACACGTCTTCGATCGTTCGGATTCTTGAAACTGAGCCATGGGATCTCATAGCAGAATCAAACATTTCATTTGGTTGTGAATGCTAAGTACGACACAGTTATGTACGGTTTTTATATGCCAAAAAAGCGAGATTTTTGTTTACTTATCATCGAACTTGATCGTTAATTGAAAAGTATCGAGAATCTAAGAAAGTGTATAGTTATGCTGTACAAAATTCATAGGCTTTTAGTTCAAATAGCAGAACAATGTATAATGAACAAACTAATGATTTTTATTCGATCGATATAGAACATAGCAGTTAAGACTTGTGTTAAGTAGATATTTAGTTAAGGATTATGAAATTATACGACACGGATACGTGCGTACTCAATAATTTTTATCGAACAAATGGATATTTATAGTTTTGGTGACATAAGGAAGGAACCTGTAATACCAAAAATGTTTATTCTTCTTTCATAAGTCTTTGCATAGTTACATATTGAAAGATTTTGTATTAATCCAAAAGATGTGTTTTAACTAGTGAATAAGGTTTGAATGCAGAATTACTTGAATGTTTAATGATGCGTTGTAAGTTGGATTTGACAAAAGTTCGATAAAGTAATGTAATGTTTGGTACATTATATCCAAAATAGAATGAAAAATGACGACATGTCTCATTTCGAGACTTTATACATTTCGAGGAATAACAAATTCGGAAATTTTGTAAGAAAATCTTTTGTGTATAGATAAACTTTGCTGCATATTGCACCTTAAAAAAAGGACTTTCTTTTAATTGATCAATCTCTTAACTAATGTAACGTTTGTAGTTTTAAGGTGCAAAATGACATCTTCTTTGCTGATTCATTTGCAATCGAACTTTGACAGATATGTCAATTCCAGCTGATTTAAATGAAACGTTGAATTTATCGTTATTGACGAATTAAATTAACATAATGTCCAATTTTAACGCGAGTATACTGTTAAAGTGTACTGATATTTAAGACGGATCGTGCCACTGATATTTTGTTGAATTTCAAATAAATATTATTGATTGTAAGTTTAAAACTACCTATTGCAATTGTTACTTATACATTTTTTATGTTTTTATGTGACATTCTTGTCTTAGTTACTAAACACAATACATCATCTTTTTCTCGGCTAAATAGCAATTCAGGTGTTCGGGCGTAAATAATGCTTTTATGAAAAATTACATTGATTCTGAATCTGTAACCAGTAACTTAGTTTTATGTAATGTTGGGTGGCTTTTGCATGTTGATTCGACATTTTGGTATCGCCAAATAACTTTAATTTTAAACATATCATCATACTCTTAGAAAAAAAGGTTAAAATGTTATTAATAGGGTTCCCAGTAAACAAAGTTCTATTAAAAGTTATTAAATGTCTACATCGCTCATTAAAAAACATTGAAACTGATGCAGCTGAATGTTTTTCAATTGTTTTAAATTAATTTTGCATAAATTTGAATGTTTTTTAATGACCGATTAGAATATTTTGCAATTTTGAATAACTTCTAATCGACTTTCGTTTGCTGGGTTGTCATCTGGTTTAATTGGTTATTCAATGTTTTGGAAAATGATAAATTTAAATAAAACTGAATTTACATTTAAATAAAACTGATAAATTTAAAACACTATAAAATACTCAGTTGGTTTTAGAGGAAGATGGTTCGCCTCCTGAAAATCATACATATTATTTCAAGAAGAGTTATATTTTTCTCAAAAATACCAACTACTAAATATTATATAAAAATCAAACTTGCATAAAAATAAAGTATTAAAATATTCACAATACCCCTTTCAACAATTTTGTGCAATATTAACAATCAGTATTTACATCCGAACCCTTCAGTTCATTAATATGAGGATACTTATTTTCATATGTTGGAATTTATCTGTTTACAATATTTATTTTGGTAGCATTACTAGAAAGACAAATATTGTTAAAACAATTAATTTTAAATCGGTGGCATGGTTGTAAAAAGCACAAGGAATATTAGTAGCAAAACTATTGAACAGAATCATGTTCGTTACAGTAGCTAGTTTTTACTAAGTGATAAAGTTACAGAGTAACGAATAAGCGAATTTATCTTATAAGAATTTCGTAGTCCGCAACCATGAGAGTTTGTTATATATCTGAATAATATTCCAAATGATATTAAAAGAACCATTTATTAAAGTGGAAGTAATTCAACATATAATATATGCTTGTGTTACACGAGTTTATATTTTGTAAGTTAGTTTAAGTGATGACGTAACAGAGTTTTAAACACTTATGGTAATTCGTCAAGCACCACTGAAGTTCAAATTGTCAGATTCCCGCCAAAATCATTTTTTCTTTAATTATGTAAATATGAATTCATATTTACATAATTAAAGAAAAAGGGATTTCGGCGGAAATCTGGAAATTCGAAATTCAGTGGCGACTGACTGAATCGTCTTAACGACTTATATTATTTCCAAAAAAAAAAGTTTAAAGCAGTTCATAAATTTCGTCTTAATGCTTGATGCCGCAATAACTATTGCATGATTTGGTATTAATAATTAGGGTTGAATTATTGAGAAATGGTTTTTAAATTAATAGTTTAACTCTTTTTGTATAATTTAAAACATAATGTTGAAGCATGACTAAAATTGTTATTGCTAGACCGTTTAAGAGATCTTACGGTGGATATTATAAAGAAATAAAGAAAAGTCTGATAAGTATCAAATATATTTATTCTGAAACCTAAAATCGCAAGAATTTCGTACAATAAATTATATGTTTCATTTGAAAAACATAAGTTTGTATTTTATCATACTTTTTGCATTATTTTACAATAGTAATGTAACTTAAGATTTCTGTTTTAAAATATATACTTATTTATCTCATATATAACTATATTTCTTTAAGAGAACGACGGAGTCTTGTTTTACCGACCGAGCTACGTGCAACGAATTTTGCGTTTATATGAAGCAAAATTGGTTGCAGGTAGCTCGGTCGGTAAGCCAGAAGTCCGACATTCTTTTAACCCCTTTAACCCTCTGAAGTGATGTGAGTTCTTGAGGGTATAAAATAATACTTTTTAATATTCTCTCTAAAATTAATTGATATATAGATTATTTATTAAAATATTTAATTGTGTACATAAATATTGGTAATACATCAACTTTCTAACTAAAAAATATATATGGATACATATATACAAAATATTTGTTTTAGATTTTGATTTTATTCCTGATAATAATTAAATCAGAGTGTTTCATAAAAGCTATTAAATTCTATTAAATGCTAAAATTATTCACAATCATTTTCCACACAGAATGTTTTGATAATTATTGCTCAACTTGGAAAACAAATTTAATTTTCAAATATTGCAGACATTTTTAAAATGGATCTATAATGACGTCATAGCCAATCGCTACACAGCATGGGATGAGATAACCACATCAGTCTTCAACCGCCTTGGCGCAAAGTAACCAATAGCGTTCGTCAAACGATTCAATTTGTCGGGCGCCGTGGATCCGTTATGAAAACGAAAGTTTACCGGTAATTTTCGGAGCCTCGTCGTCAAGTTCTTAACAAGAATTTAGAACATATTAACAAAGATTCATATAAAAGAAGTAAGATAAAATAATTTTACGAGTGTTGATGATAGAACAAATAACGCGGCGTGTCCAATTTTCGTCGTAAATGAACGGCAAGATTATTTCTTTGTTCCGCGAGGCAACCGTTTTCCATGTAAATACAGATTGCGAAATTTAAATTGACAAGTTATTACTGTTTATTGTGAGCATCGAATTTATAAATTGTGGTCTGCGTTTATAAAGTTTATGATTATGTCGAGTCCAAAAAGTGTAAGTTCATTAAATGTATCGAGAGAAGGTACAAGAGTCGTCCTGCGTGAAATCACGACATCGCTGAACAATTCTACTTCACCACAGCCAATTACTCGTTTTAAAGTAAGTTTCGTAATTACTTTTTATCGTATCATACACTTAATTTATATGTACATATATTTATAATATTCGAACTTTACATTTATTTGGATATATCGTATTTACACTTGTATATTAAAATTAGGAATATGAAATTTACACGCCTTCAGTTGATAAATATAAGTTTGTTTATCATCAATACAGTTTTTTTTCCATCTTTGTTATTCTTGTAGAATTTATTAGTTCTCTATCTCTTTTACTCATTCAATTAGCCACCACGCCTGATCCTTCAAAATGACAGTTCGACTGCGATGTTAACATTCTATATATATCGCATCACGTACCCCTTTGGAACAAAAATACATTTTCATTTACGCTGTGCTTCTTGAGATAATGCACCGAGGAAGATCTATAAGGTTCAAATTTTGCCTCCATAATACAAAAACAGTTTATTATGCTCAGGATAAATTTATCATTTATATTATCTTTACTGGATCAGGATTATATTGATACTGCTGTTCTTTGCAATATTTTCATAGTTTTTTAATTTGAAACATTTATTTTTTTCGCAATTTAGTTAGTTTTAATAAGTGAATTGATGTTTCAGAATT
>JABFOW010000291.1:0-13000 GCA_022817725.1 Archaeoteleia sp. ZL-2020 | reverse complement strand
TACCATTTATTTTTAATTTATTTCATGTTTCAATTTTAATCCAGAGGAACAGAATTATCGAGTATTGGAACCCGGGATTCGCGAAGTACGAATCTGAGAGCATACCACTTACTTAAAGAATCCATGAGTTATACGCGTAATTTTGTCTATGTAACTTAAGAATAGAACTTCCTCTTTTTCTGCGCGTGTTTGTTTCAATGTTTGCGAAAGTCGTTTACCTACTATAAGTGCTGCTGTGTTTGCGTTTTCTTGTTGAAATCGTAGACACAAGCCCATTTCGCAAACATATCGTCATATTTGCAAAAACTGTTTCTAAACTTGTTTGATTAACCGTTACAACAAGGTGCGTCCTCATTAACCTATAATTGCCATATGCTTACTGGTATCTAGATATTGTTACTATAAACCTTGCAACATATTAGAGTTATGCTTCTGCGGACTAAAATGTATACAAAGATTTTTCTCGAAATCACCATTGACACAACAAATTTTTGTGCAAGTCGAATGCTCTCTGAAATATCGTTCGGATTCCTGTTACTCTATTTTAGACAGAGGAATTGCATAAAAAGCATAAAAGCAACTACTTCGAACGATTCAAATTGTTATATTAATAGTAAATATGATAAAAGTGCGATAAATATGAGAAAATTTGTCGGTGATTGAATATTAATTTTATGTTGATGACTCAGAACATTTTATCCAGCACTTTCGTGTCGTACAGTATCTCAAAAAATGAGAGGGAAGAATGATAGAGTATCCTCCTTACCAGTACATCCTGCCCGGATCATTGTTTGCTCGCTCCGAACCTTCGGAAGAGCAAGAGGAGAGTCCGGAACTCCATTACTCCCTTTTGAACAAAGAGAAAGGAGGAAAAACATGACAGTATGCATTTACTTCCGAAGGCATTTTTGCACAATTATGAAAAGATAGAGCGTGACGGTTTGGAGACAGCACTGAGTAGAACAAGAATCTCACAAACAGAAGAATCTGACAAATAGATAAAAATCGTTTTTAAAGAATTTTTAACGATCCTGTTATCGGCCAATTGTAAAGAAAATAAACTACGCATCACATATGACAAAGTTAATTATATCAATGAAATGAATTCGAACTTTTATCAGTACTTATCAATTATATCAAAGAAAATTAAATTTAATACTGGAATGCGATTAAAATTCCTTTGCACGTCACATAAATTACTGTGGCTACTTAAATCATAGTAATTTATTTTAATGACAAAGTACACACCATGTAGTTGCCCATGACTGACCAAGGCTGACGCAATCTTCTTTTAAAGTTAATTTACAAAAATGTCATAGTTTAACAGAGATAATTAACATATGTTATATTATAATCACAATAATAAAATCTAACAAATTATGTACTTAATAGAAGAAAATTCTAATGAATATTACGAATTTTGGTCTCAAGTTATGCGTCATATGAAAAGTTAATTTCTTGGCACTGCGTTGCCAAGAAATGCGAATTTTGTTCTTCGAGTGAGGAAGTGGAATTTTTATTCCAAAAACGCAATTACGCAGTTTCTTTATCACCCTAAATTACAAGCGAAAATATCTTTCAACGCATTTGAAAGATTTAAGCTCAATCGATTCGATCAATCGACCGTGAACAGTTTCTCACACGCTTTGGCAACGAGACTGCAAAGAGCACTTGAAGAGCGATGCCCGTGTTATCGATTACATTGCACGAACTGTGATATGAGATGTCTACAAATAGTCGAGACTTATACAGATTCAAGATCATCAATCAAACTTCATTTGAAAAAACTGACACAAATCCTATTGTCTCTTATTTTCCTATTCTCTACATCTACATAGTGATCAATTTCCAATTCTACAAAACTAAGTAAAGCATTTATTAATTTGTAACTATACTAACAAATTGACTAGGAATCGTTTACTCAACTTATCGTCGAACAATTTTATCTAAATAAATTTCATTGCTCGAAAATTGACTTTTCAAATACTCTGTATGAAGTGATCAAACTTTATCTTCATTTTATAGAAACTTTTTTTGAGTTAAATTTATCTACTACGTTAATTAAGTTGGTCTCTTGAAAACGAAACGATAAAGTGTAAAAAGGCGGAAGACTTTATTAATGAAATTTATTTTCACGTGTTTCTACGGCTGAACACTTAACCGGTGAAACTGTCTTTCATGCTCAAGTGACAGCGTTCAAACAGATCGAGCGTGCCAGATAGGTGATTTTATTAGGGTTCAACGGCAACTTATGAACTTTTAGCTACTCTGCGTCTATGAAGTATCCGGAATATCGATGAGTGTTGAAGATTCATACTTTCTGATGGTGATTCACGTACTCCATATTCCCATCGTCTGTAAAAGCGACGAATTCATAAACGCGAATAATGTGACATATTTACACTTGTTTATGCTGTAATCTACTTATCCACCTAGACTACTCCAAGTAGTTCAGGATGTTGAAATGTGTTATTAAGGAAAAAGTATCGAAATAAAATTTTATCGCAACGCAATAAACAATATTATATCGAATGACAACAAGGTCTTCAACTTTCTTTGAATAATAAGAATAAAATATTTTTTATTTGAATACCGTAAATCAGGAGAAATGTTAAATGTTTGTCTTCAAACGAAAACTTCAATTTTGTTATAATTTATGATATAATAGAGTGTAGTAATTGATCAATTATTTCGCATGGCTTTTGTCCAAATGTATTTATATCAAGCGTTTAAAACAAAAACGTGCGATTGGAAATCAATGAACTCTTTCGTAGAATATATACACATAGGATTTCCTTTTTTGTGTTGCAATGTAGCTGACACCTGTTTTTTTGAAATACTCTTTAATATTACACTATATGAAATAAACATTCAGTTAAAAAACCTATTATATAAATTGTTTATAAATTATATATAAATTATCGATGTATTATAGATGTTCATACTAAAACAAATTCTTAATATTATTAGAATATTAAAATTCTAACACTATCTTAAAATGTCTAGACATTAATATCAAACATTCGTAGGATATCATTAGTCGGCATCCCATCGTCATAGCATTCATGAGTATATTCGCACATTCCGATATCACAATATCAAGATATCAGCTTAATAATCCAGAGATATAGTTTGGAAATTTACGATATTCTTAGGATATTAGGGTAGTGGTCCATTATGACCCACTGTTCCATATAATTGCACATCCGTAATATTTACAACCAAGATTATAGTTTGGCTCGGTAAACTTCGGAAATGTACAATAATTCAGTGCATTCATATCTTGTGGTTATTTATCATAATAATATGGAACAAGATAGATAAACGTAGTCTCAAATTTCATGGAACGTTGTATTGGGAATGGTAGAGTACGCGATGAATTATAGGTAGTTGGCGTGACTTAAGAATGATATTGAGAGAATAGCAGAAGCATATCACGAAGATAAGTTGCTCAGCTGTTAAGCAAGATAGAATGGACAAGTAGCTATATATGCGAAGTCCATCGCCAAGAAATGAGAATATACGATCAAATATTATATGTCTATCAGTTTCCTTTATAATCCAATAAACAAGCATTAGAATTGATACGAACCAATAATATAACACCCGAATATATTCGTCTAATCTGAAACTTTCGATTTCAAGGGATTCATGAAAAACTAATATGCATTATGAGAGGGAACTAGACATACTCGTCATTAGACTCTGGCTGTGGTTGTCTGAACTTTGATTGACCTGGTTTTCATCCAAAGTGCATTTGGAATCCACGTAAAGTTTGCTTTGAAGTATTCCTAACTTTATTTGAATTTCTTGAGGAGAAGCTCCAGACCTCGATCATATATTACGATAGAAATCCTTTTCAAAATCCCATACGAATCGATATAGAAATTCACAGCGAAATAAATATAAAACCGAACAGTGTGCTATATTGTCATTTTTTCAATATGATGGTATAAAATTCACAAGGATTTTCATAGATTATTATGAATTTTTATGTTCGTCCATGAATGTTTCTGTAAATCAGCTCACTATTCATCAACGTTAGCTGAGAAGCATCTTCATATTTTTCACTGCAATGTAAAATCCATATTAATTATCCCGATTTATTACAGACTTGATCGAATATTGCAATCTTTCTTGAATCTGTATTCACATACTTTTAGCACTTCATGTTTTTACCTGATAGAATTCGTAAAATATTTTGACTAGTGTTGCTTAAAACAAATGTACTGCAATAATATAATCACCATCCTCAATCTGTAGATAAAATGAGAAAATATATTTAGTTTTTTAATCAATATATTTCCCAGCATTTAAAACCCGATAACAGATATGCGGTCTTTCATGATGCAAATGGATATAATGAATTACTAGAAAGAAAAGATATAATGAATTAATTTTTTTTTCCTTTTGCAAATGAAACAAAATTATAAATACGTAGTTAATTCTGATAATCGTATATTGACAATTTCCAAATTGTGATCTATAATTTTTAGCCCCTGGAATACAAAATGACACCGAGCGTCCGTTCCCGAATTAACGAGCTGGAAAATGACCAAGGAGAGTGAACTGACAATGGATCTAAAATTCCTAGACTCAAGGTAGAACTTCCGACGGAGGTTGCACTTTACTCCTATTGGAATGCAAGAATTCCTCTATCATTATCGAATGATATATAGATATATCAGAT
This sequence comes from Archaeoteleia sp. ZL-2020, assembly GCA_022817725.1. Lineage (NCBI taxonomy): Eukaryota > Metazoa > Arthropoda > Insecta > Hymenoptera > Scelionidae > Archaeoteleia > Archaeoteleia sp. ZL-2020. Next base: position 8,310 of record JABFOW010000291.1, on the reverse strand, counting down.
AGCGTTGCTGAAAATGTCATATTTCTAGCAATTTCCATTATCTTTACTTCTAACTAACAGGACAAGATTTTATAATATCCAATCTTTTAAGTAAGATGACACAAAAAATAATATATAATGAAAACGATAATGAACCTTATCTTAGAATATATTCAATTTCTAATGATACTTGCAAAGTTAATCTCATGCTGAAAATGTTTACGCATAGGCTCCTTTAATATAATTACGTCTTCTCATTTTCGTAAATTTAATTATTACTTTTAAGTATCCGACAAGAAATGGTTTTATATGCAAACCTTACTATAAGGATATTCACTGTCATGAAAATTTGTTAATTTTGCGAGCCTCGAAGTTGATTCTGTAGGCGTTGCGGTTTAAGCTTCTATTCCATCACGCTTCACGGTTCACGTAAGCACATTATATAATGGTTGTTTGCAGATAAATCCGTATATATGTATATATTCTTTAACCTAGGGTAATTTTATACGATGAAAATATATTCACTCTCCACCTTCGTCATCCGAAAGAAACAGAATAAAACTGAATGGGGGAAAAGGAGTAGCGATAACGTTGGCGAGAGAATTTTTCGTCCCTCTCATCGCGTCTTAATTTAAGTTTCTTCGTTAAAGCAACGCACGCCTGTGTGCTAAGAAAAATATAGAGGCAATTTGTATTTCACGATGTATATATACAGCAAGCAACCATGATATAATTCGTAATTAGCTACCTTCATTTGTTAAGATTTTATGGGCTATGCTTCTAAAATACTTCCAGTTTAACATATTAATGGAATGTTATTATTTTATAGAAAAAAATTTGTCAATACATTAAAAAATAAAATTTAGATCAATCAAATATCAATTTAATGTTTATTTAACATAAGATTAACATTTTCTTGATGTCCCCAATTCGGACATTCGAATAATCGTCGAATGCCAATGTTACGTTGTAACTTCATATTTACCATTCACAATGTAAAACACATGTACGAATAATACTATGTTAGATAATGTTGTCCAGTGAGTACGAGTCGTACGTGATAAGTTTGGCCACTTCACGGAAGGAAACGACATCTCGCCTAGTGCTTTTATGTAGCACTGTCACCTTGACATCTTCTTGCTTCGAGCGAAAATATGAATGGCAAATATCTCAGATCTATTATGTGGGCCCCAGACACCACTACACAACACCTCCTCAGGTTGCGGATATAGGATACGGCCTTCAGATATGAGGGGTAGCTGCAAATAAAAAATTCAGTCGCAGACAGCTGTTAGGGGTGGTCCTCCCGCTTGTTGGGGATTGGATAAAGGTGTGACGAACCTTTTTCGTATAACTAACACCATCAAGAAACAGCACACATTTTGCCCTGAATCTTTCTGTGGCAAAGTATTCCGGAGGTAAAATAGTCCCCAGTTCGGATCTCCGGCTGGGGACTACTCCGGAGGGATTCATGGAAAATATAATGCAAATTTAAATTAGGTACTTGAAACTAAGAATTGATAAGTGAAGTCAGTAGGTATGATTTAGATGCAATAGTGTTGCAAGAGGTTACATGGACAGAAGTGGAAAATGTCGACTCTGGGGATTATGTGATCTTCTATTGAGGCACGATGACTCATAATTTTGGTGCAGGTTTGTTAGACCACATAAAAATGATGACAGCTGTTAGGAATGTTACATTTGTAAGTGATAGGATATCGGTTTTAGGATTGGAAGATGATGATTAACATAATTTAAATTGATTGTAAATTAAATAATAATATCTAATATTAATCTTGTACCAAAATCTAACCACTATAACTACAAGTATATAACTTCAGAAAATATCTGGCTTTATATGACATGATATTTTCTATGTGTCATACTTTATCAAGAAAATGTAAAATTTCTGCAGCCTGTACGTTAATATCACAGGAAAAAAAACGGAGAATGCTGAATGAAAGGAAGAGACGAAAGGGTAAGCTATAAGGCAACGTAATCCTTAGCAATTTGTCATTTCAGTGTAGCTAACTTCTTATTTTTCCAGCTGGACACAACCTAGACGCTTGTCTCGCAGGTGAGTTATATGCGAAGGTGGCTTTAGCTTCCGAAAGAGGGATGCGAAAACGGAAGTGGAGCGAAACGAAAGGACGTGCTATAGGAAAAGGGCGGTGCAGGAAAGGGTTTGTGAGACGAAACTGCGGTAACCTTCGTTCCTGCTGGTATATGTATATCCACTTACTTTCTTGCTGGGTAACGCTGCGGTTCGGTGCAGCGGTGTAAAATACCGTTAATATAACTTTGCCAGGATGATTTATATCGCGACTCTATACATGAGCATGGCGCCCTTGCGCGAAGACGACGATGATCGTTCAGCGTTGTTTTATGCAGAGCTCCAGTTCTTCCTCCTTTGTAGCTATTAAAATGAGCTGCACTTTCGTATTTCAACGTTACTGCTGTGAGAAAAAAGACATATGCTTGACTTCTCAGGGGAATTCATTAACGCTGATCTTTCTTTATAGTGGAAAAAATAGAGGGATAATAGAACATCTTTCAGTTGCATACAAGTTTTAAATACACATTAACGCTGATAATAATATTAAAACATCCTACGAAGGATTTTTTTGGAGCAATAAATTTACTCGATGAATACGTGTAAACTCTACATTCAATAGACAAAATTATTCTGAAATGTTTGAAATCACAGCATGACAAAAATCGTATCCAAATTGTTTAGACATTTGAGCTATTTTACTTTCCGTATTGTAGATATACGGATAGTAATTTATTAAATAAAATTGAAACATACAACCTAAATAAGTTCTATAAATTGAATTTTGAATTTAAACTTGTCCTCTTATCTCGTCGATATTGCAGATATTCTGCTTCTGTTTTTAGATAAGTTTTGAGTAGAACAGGGATGTAATCTTGAAAACTTTTGAACGAATTATCAACAGATACAACTGATATAGACTGTGGATAGAGAGAATATGAAACATTTGAGATATATATATACATTATAACCATATAGAAAAACAACTTTTATTTGGTTTTACTACAATTTACAGAAAAAGCTGCGTTTTTTTAAACTAGAAATAAAAATAGTCTTACGATAGATTTGAACGACATCGACAATCTAGATAAATTCTAGACTAATCAACTAAAAGAGACCAATAAATAGTCTTATGACATAGTTTAGTCATTATACTAATTATTACTTAATTAAAATGGAGTGAGAACTTTTTATTGCATTCAACGCTTTGTTACACTATGTATGCTGTTATGCGTTTTCTAGGTTGCGTAACACGCGCATCCATTTTAATCATGACAATTATGAACTATGCAGCCATGTAGCTGATGAAGAATTTCTTCATCAGATAAACTTAACAAAAAATTTGCTTAATTTCCAACCCACTTTCACAATTTAACAACAATAACCGCCACTTATTTCTCAATTCATCATAAACACATAGGTGAATTATTTGAATAAAACTGATTGAATTACAAAATTCATTAAAACCGAATAATACTATTGCGACAATTTTAATTATTTTATAAATGCAAATGTTTACTTCTAATTTCACTAAGATCAGAATGTAGCGACATAATATTTCAAAAATGTATCAGAAATCCAATAAGCAAAGGTGTAGCGAATTAAAAATTTGCATAAGCTGGAAATATTAAATAAACAAGTGGTGAATATGGTGGTGTTTTCACTGTCACTTCCATGGCTGTTCTGTAATACCGATTATTTCATAAGAGGTTTTGACGCACTGCGTATTTATTGATACTGACGTTTTCATTCCACGTAAAATTGTCATGAACAATAAACGAAGTAGCTCATGAAACAATAATATTCGATTACGTGGATTACATGTAATCTATCGTAGAAAAAATGGTCCAAATTGTGTTATGGTATGACATAAATAATATCAAACTGTAATAATATACATCGTTTGTTACTAATTGTTGTTATTACCTCTGACTTATTATATTATTATTCAATTAACTTGCATTCTAATTCTTCCTCGTAGGAAGGTCACGAATACTCTAACATTTACTATAAATTGAATTCATTCTTACGTGTATTTGCGTCCTTCACTGACTACAATTTCATTATCCAAACGTCAAATATTCATTGTTTGAAACTAAGTTTGGGAGGTGGAGCTACTAAACTATGAGAGTGTTTCTTCAACTGGGGTCAACAATGACAAGGTATGGAACTCTAAAAGATTATTACACAATCATGAGACCTACTTCACTCGTACATATCTGATTTGTCTGAACTACTGAGGACGACTAAGTAGTTAGTGTACGATCTCAAACTCACACTCAATGGTACTCAAGAAGTCTCCAGAGTACTGGAGAAACATTGAAGGCCAATTGAACAGTGCCCACGTTGGTAGGTATTCAATAACGAGCTTTTTTCTTTAAAGCTTTGTCTCTTTAAAGCTAGAAATCTATCACCATATTTTCAGAATGCCAGGAACCGTACAATGTAAATTAAGATGTATGTACTTCAAAATTTGATGACTGTACCAATTGTTTATACGACGACCAATATTAAAATTGTCATTTTGAAAGGAATAACTTCTTATACTAAGAGTCCATAATTGGTTAGTCGTTGGCTTCCCTCTGAAACAGACAAATATCGAACTGCTTCGAAATCAGTTTACATTACAGTGAACACGAGTTCACAGTAATGTGACTGTGGTACACATATGATAGATTTATACTAACGTGGTAGTAAGTATTTAAGTATGTTAAGGCACAAGTTGTTTTGGATAAGGCTTCTAGAATTTAGTTAAATTCTTCCAAATGAGTAATACCATTATTCAAATTAGCATTCAATTCTTTACTAAATTTAGCCCGTTGTCAATTTCTATTTCTGTCGATCTATTTTATTGACCTTTGGCACGTTGAGTTTTGAAGCATGTCTTTAAGTTGTATCTTTTTGTTCTTCGAATGATTCGGAATTCAGAATGTTCCTAGTGACGGGACTCGCCGCGGCGTGGCGCGCTACACTGCGCTCCTCGCGCGGAGTAACTCATAAAGTTGATTAGGGTAGGCGCTCGGGCCATACTTACTTACGTTCGCTACTAGTTTACTGAGCTATCACTCGCCAATACAGGTGCAGTGTGGAAGTCAAACTTCTACCTCTCTCTGTATTGACAAGAATAAAGTGATTTTTGATTCTATAAGCTCCATTATTTTTTGATGTCTCCTGCTCAACTATCCTTCCCCTTATCCCTACCCCCTTCCCCGTTCCTCATTCATACCGTGCCTCCTCTCCTTCTCAGCGGATGTCTGGAAAACCAGCCGTCCCAGAAGGAGCAGCAGAACGCCAACGTGCTCGGCAACTAGGGTCCCTCCCCGTCTTCCTACACCTCACCCACCTACCACAAAAAAAGCCATACACCCATCTCACACCACCCCAGCTTTGATCTGAAGAGTCAAACCAAAACGACTCCTATATTAAAACTATAAAATAGAAAATCTTCACCTCCGGTTTTATGGTCACCATTTTAAACGTAAAACAGTTAGGGATGAGTACAAGCTATTACTTACGGTAGTTTCAGTTTTCAAATCTTTTTTATCCTAAAAGATTTAAAGTTTTACAGCTTCAACAAAAAATTCATTGTTTGTGCAGTATAACTAATAGGATTATAGTTAAATCGTATATAACTAACAGAGTTTTATGAATTGTATATTTCGTTTATTCAGATGTTTACATTTATCATCCACCAAATTAATAACTTCGCATTTCATGATTACATTCATATTTTTTCCAAATCCAGTGTGGAAATGTCAAGTCATGTGGAAATAGCAAAATTTCCAATCTGCTTTGGACAGTTGTAGTGTGAATACACCAGTAATTGATTACGCACATTTGAATGGACAGCGGTAAATCCCGATTAAAAATACAATATCTTTCGAATGTCGGTATTAGATGAATAAAATAAATTACCTAAATAAAACAAAACTATAACGTTTTTTATAAGAATGATGGTATTTCCTCATTTCATTATTTTTATACATATTTTGCGTTGAATATATACATTTGGATGAGTTTTATAACAATTTTTGGGAATTGGATTCCTCCTTCTCCCCTCCACACAACCTTTTTAGACAAACTAAATAATTAACGCAGTTAAAAATCTAATTATAATTTTATGTTTTATCTGTTTTATGTAGAAAAAAATAATAATATTCCACATTATTAAAAATTCGTTTAATGTAACTATTCAACTATGATCCATTAATAATAATGATAAAGCAACGAAATTTCAGCGTTAGTGCTTCTATTCTGTATGCTGTAATATCTAATAAGATATGCGTTTATCAATCATCACCTTTTGCGATCTTGGCTCATTTACGTGGCTCACGCGACACGAACATGTCGCTGCGAAACATCTCACCTAACTAAGCCACCTTCTGCTACGACCCGGTTGTGTATTTAAGAGACGTAACAGTCACAGACGCAATTACTAACACGAATGCGCATAAAATACACCAAGCGTCTTGAGGCATATGGTATCGTTTGTGTATAAATCATGCTTTTATTGGCAAATATTAAAATTCATCGACGTGCAACATAAAGTCTCCAACGCATTGTCTACTGTAATGAGGTGCAATTCGAGCTCCATATTTTTTTCGAGCTACAAATATTAATTTTGAAAGCTTTAAACTATAGAATAATTGTAAATTCACTCAAAACATAATCACTATGCTGGTAGAAATATGTATAAAGAATTTAAATTACATTACACGGTTGTAAATATTAATAAGATGAAGAATATGAAAAATGTATTTGACAAAAAATGTATTAATTTTGAGCACAATTATTTAACGAGACAAACAGTGTAGAACAATTCGTTGTTAGTATGATGTTTAACTAACATTGAATAAATTATTATAACTAATGCGGAAACATATAATAATGTAATAATAAGCTTAATTAACTGTTTCAAATAATTAATTATTAAATTGTTTCGCAAACAAGTAGTAAATATATAATAATTTAGTTGAAAATTCAGTCCAGTTTACATACAATTCACACACATTGCCATATTTGTATTCCTTTAACTTAATTTTATTATTTGTATGATTAAAAAGGACTTCGAAATGTATTAAAGCCAAAATGTATTAAATTTACATTTACACGTTATATTTTCGATGTATATATGATTATTACGGTATATCTTTTCAATGTGGCTAATTTTAAAAAATTTATACAAAATTTCAATACAATTTAGCTTTACAAATGACAGTTTTCTTCCTAATAAATGGCCTTCGGTATTATACAAATATAATTTTCAAAGTATACACAAATTTGTCATAAAGTATTAATGTCCTATCCAAATAATTCCGCAACGATTTCATTTTCCCGAACAGAAAATGATGTTTATTCATTATTATACTTTTCTAAATCCGTCGATTAATTGTTCATTTCATAAATACCTCGGAGAATATATCCTCTGAGAAATCTGCCATGCTATCCCTAATCGTCTTTATCATCGCAGACTTTATTAAAGAAAAAAGGATTAACGTTTAATTGAAGATTTGTTAAACGACGTTGAGATATAGATGTAAGTCTATTGCAATTAGATGTGTAATTAATTATATTGTAATTCAATGCGTAATACTTGACATTTTCACAGAAAAGTAAATTCAGAACATTTTTTGTGGTAGATTTAAATTAATTATAAATATTAAAAAGATTATATAAAAAGAAAAATTCGAAACATCTACACTGTATCTTAGTGAGTTTGTTAGAAAGGAATATACTTTTAAAAATATAATTACTAATATATGTTTAATATTTTGTGTTTCAAACATACAGTTTTATTATTTTTAATAATGAGTCATCTACCTAACCAAAAGTACGATAAAATCAAATAACAGAATAAACTAATTTTATGTATTATTTAACATGCTTCGCAGCCAATGCTTCGATATATGTCACGAATAGGCACAACATATTTTGTTTGTTGGTCAAATTACCACCTTTTCTTATAATTTTTTTTGAAAAATTAAAATAAGTTTTAATGAATATTTTATATTTGTAAATTTACGGAATATTGGTCGCGATAATAGGACAGTGGCGATAATTCGTATCACAATACAAACGTATTAATAAAATGTAAGGTTGGTTAACATTTAAAATGTAATAATTGTTTTCGAGGTACATACATAAAATATTTAACCAGGACAATACTTAATGTAAAACATTATAAATGGTACATTTTAAATATCACATATTGTATTTCAATTAAAACATTGGACTTTAATTGTAATATCGAATTTCAATTATTTCAACCATCATATGGA
>JABFOW010000290.1:0-13015 GCA_022817725.1 Archaeoteleia sp. ZL-2020 | reverse complement strand
AAGTTTGCTGATATTTCTTACCCTTTGCCGTACAAAAGAAAGACGTCACAATACTGCCGCTCTCGCAACGTAAATGCGTTGCCTACTTATATCTCAAATGGAATATACACGCGATGATTTACGCGGTGAGATTTATCTGAAAGAGTCTGTGTACACGTATACGTGCACTTATCCACCGTTTATTTTGTTACTCTGGCTTCGAGCGATTACGCAGCGCAACGACGACTACGTCGTCCGGATCTAAAGGAAGCTTCAGTCCTTCCGTTAACTCAACGAAGGTTCTGCACGGGATTCCGCAGGAAGCAAACTGCGAAAGGAGCTCGATTTCCGCATCCGCGGCGGAAAACCTCTGTATCCGCTTCGAAGAAATAACGGCTTCAAACACATCGACAAGAATGAACGAGTAAATGGTGCAGCTGGAGTCTCTATTCAGATTAAGAAGAAGTACGAAAATCCGGATTTTCAGATATAAAAAACGAATTTGTCGTTTTGATATTTAAATACGTAAGTTTATTTATATTATAAATAAAATAATTTGAAATAAGATTTATATTATATGCGAACCAATTAAATGATATATGAAAATAGCGTAATGTAAACTTTAATTAAATTAAAGCTATCACAATTTAAAGTTAGTTTTATCTTGCAAGATATACATTAAATTCAGTTATATTCGTTTCAACATTTTTGTCGACAAATTCTGTTTTCAATAAGTTTTTTGAGATGGCTCTAATGTGTATGCATATTTGACACTACTATATTCTATAATTATATAAATATAGTTTAGCTTAATTTAATAGCTTATTATTATACATATCATATGTTATTTATATACAAATTCTGACTGATCTTTTGTTTTATGTCTACTGCAAATGTATATTATAATATGTATAGCCTGCAAACATGAAGGATATTTGCTATAAACAGGAACTTCATGGTAGGAGTACAAAAACATTAAGTTCGATTGTGTTGCATATCAGGCCACCCACCAAGAGTTCGTATGCTGATTCACGTTTTGTGATCTGCTATTTGAGACCGAATGCTTTTAATGATTCGGATTCTCCGCACGCAGGATAAACAACGTTTCTAGCAAAAAATACCATAAATTGTCTGAAATTATCTAAAATTCTAAACCTAAGAGCATCACAGCAATGAGCATTAGTTGTTCCATTGCTAGACACAATTTCATACAATAAATTATAAAGTAGCGAATTATTGATGTACATTCATATGCATTGAGAAGACCATTTTGCTCGAAATATATCGTAAAACTTTGGTTTCGTAAAAATTAAGATTAATTTTGTTAGGCTAACAATATATATCGTAACTACGAAATATATTGTAAACTTGACGGGCCGTACCAGCCCTGCTCGAGTCTGGATTGCTCCAATGCTTATGATTGGTAACGTAATGACCAGAAAATTCGAGGTGTCGCTACGCTCGTGTTGTCCTAATCATAAGGCCAACGCACAAGAATTTCGGTAAGCGGTAAACAGCTATCGAACTCCCGTTGTACTCGCGGCACATTTCTGGCAGGAGAACGTTTTCTTTGTTTAAAGAAGTGAAAGTAAAGTAAAGTAAAGTAAACTAGAATAGAATAGAATAGAATACATCTATATAAAGAGAAGAAGAAAAACCGGCGAGAACAATTTCTTCCTTACCACGAGGGGCCGGCATGCCGGTCTCCTCTCCCACCAAACATCCTCCTAACCTCAAACCTACAGACACGCAAATACAAACACAAATTACATTCAACACATCAGACAATGAAAATACATTTGATTTTTCTGCAATAACGCGAGACATGATGGATGAAAACAAGGAAAATATGGAATTTGAAATCCAAGATGGCTTTCAAGTTGTCAATCCAAAAAAGAAAAGGCAAAGAGACGAGGGTAACGACCCAGTAAACGACATCGTATTCAGGCGGATTAAATATAACGTACATTTTTGAATCCGCTTGAATCGCGTATCTTTATCAATGAATGGTGTATTGAAGCGCATTGCTGCCAAATAAGAGATATTAAGTTTAATCCGCTGGATTAAACTTAATACTATTATATAGAAAGTTGAACTAGTTTTTAATCCGCAGTAAATGATTAATTCTAATACTCATACTACAGTTTGTATTCAATTAAAATAGAATTATTGTAAATCATTCAATAAGTGTTGATCGTAGTAAAGGCATTGGTAATAATAATTACGAAACAATTGTATTTATTCTGAAGAAATAATTTTTATTGAAATATTTATAAAAACATAGAATTTGTAATAATACATAGAATGTGAGAAAAGAAAATTTACCCTATATTAAAGAATAAAGAAATTTTAAAGATATTTTTAATGTCTTAAAATTTTTAAAACACTTTTAAACACACATAAACTTTGAAGACATCTGGGGCCTGATTCTTGAATCTATCGCACCGAGAAAATAGAGATTTTCTCTCGCACTTGATAACCGGCAACGTTGTACATATACCAAAGTAGAGCCGGTATACTCGGATACGCTTGTTTTACAACGTTGCCGGTCATCAAGTGCGAGAGACAATCTCTCGCACTTGGTGCGATCGATTCAGAAATCAGGTCCCTGGGTAGTACCCAACAAAACCATCGCATCTATCGGTTTATACATAGAATCATTATTCTGAATGTCGTGATATGTTATTTAGTACATAATTTGGAAATAATGATCGTTCATCGGATATGTCTACAACTGCAGGATATTCTATATCCTCATTGCATATTTGTGATGTATTTGAGTCAGTATCCTTGCTTGTGCCTGTTTCCTCAACATCATCTCGAATGGCATGCTCTTTGTTCAAACATGCTTCTTCTTCAATCTCTTGTTTCTCGTCAGGTTCATTGACTTTCAACTCATCTTCATGAACTGTATTCCTTTTGGTTTTTTTACATCCTGAAATGATCATGTAAGTTATACATTTTGTGTAACATAAGTTAATGCGGTACATAATTAATTATGAAAAGTATAAATTTTGCCTTGACAAAGTATTATATAAATAATTGTATATAAAGTACATACTACGTTTTAAATCAGCAATTTTGTGACAATTTTGTGAATTTTATGAGCAATAATATAAGTCCTCGTTTTTTCCACAAATTTATCCGCTTCGCCGGGACTTTTTTCCAACACGTTTGTTAGATAAAATCGAAACAAATCTGCAATACAAAGTATACACAGAAATTTAATTTGTATGTTGATAGGTCTAACTATCAAAGATCTAGCTATTTTATTTAGATCTAACTATCATGTTTCGCATGTTATTTTTTACAACATGCAGGGGAAAATAAACATGGAGAAAAATTAGGTTTGAAAGCCTACCTTTAATTGCGAGCAATTTATTTGCATCTAGGCTGTTTTCTGGTACAACCCTCCTCTGATTTCGATTGCTACCTTTACCACTTATGGTGCACCTTAACATCATGTCAACGCCATATATTGCTACTGCCAGTTGTTTAACGAACTGGGATGGTCTTTTGCAGTCAAACTTTATAATGGAGTACGTTTTGTAGGATAACCATTCATATTGGCCCATGTAAATCTGTTAATTGTTATTAAGATTTAAATTTAGTTTAATATATACGAATACGTCGTCAGTTAAACATGTTCGAATCATGTGATATTTAATCAAAAATGACCATATTACTTCAAATGCCAAGAAGTTAAACTTATCTAATTCAATGATAATAACAGGATAAATGTCGATTTATAATGATATTAGTAATGAAATGTATGTAATATAAATGCTTTCGGGAATCATTTGTAGATATATGGCGATAAAATAAAACTATTATATTTGTGCAATTGTAACAATATTAAGTTCTATGTAAAACATATTTATCCTATTACTTTTTCAAGACACGTTTTTGAGAGGATCTACATTATACAAATATAAATCTACATTTTCTTATAGGAGCTGAAATACTTTGTAAATCGTATCGTTATAATTACCCATTCTTTATCTTCACTAATATAACCAGTCTCATGTTTCCCTTCCACATTCGTAGGCTTTCCTGAAAATAATACATAAGGCAATGTTAAATATGAACGAAACGTAATTCATATTATATGTATATTAATGGAATGCTATCTTATCCCAGACAGCAAAACGTGCAGAAACATTTTAGCGCAAACACATGCCGAAATTTCTGTTAGCGATGTTGCAATATTTGTGAAATATTTGAGGAACCAATTTCTGCTTTTAGTTTCGCAAACAAAGCAGCTTAATGAGGACGCACTGAGGTACAATGTTTGCGAAACTTTTCTGCGTGAAAAAACGCAAATATTGCTCAAATATTGTATCATTTTGCTTATATTATAGCATTCTGACAGAAAAATATAAACGAAGATAACCTTGGTTACTAGTTTGCGACGGAGCTCTAATGCTTAGATTTTCTAGTTCTGATAGCAGTATCTCATTTTCTTGTTGTAATAACTACAGTTGCTGTTTGACATTGTTCTCAATGTTTTTAGCACTTGTGAGCTCCTTACACAAGTCTATTATGCGTTGGTCATACTGATCTCTCAAACGTTCAATTGTACTCCGTAAGTTTGAAATCTCTTGCAACAATATCTTTTCTTCTGCCATGTGTTTTAATGTTATTTGGCACACATCATAGTTCTGAAAGTTGTAATATTTTATTTTTACACGCACATGTTAGTAACAGTTTTCCTGTAATATTTAACATACCTCATTTAAGCAGTTTTCTTTGTTCATATGGTGTTTCAAAGTAGATGACTCTGTGTGAGTGGATTGTGAATCTATACATGGCAATGAACGTGAATTTTGTATCGTTTGTGGGAGTAAATGCGATGACAAATCATCAGCTGTACTCTTGTGGTTGAGATTTTTCCCAGATGCACTAACTTTCTTTCCTACAGTTTTCTTTTCAGGCGAATGTGACGTCTTTTCAAGAGACAATGTTTCATTGCAAATCAGACTCGGTTGAAGTTTGTTTGGCTTGATTCCACTATTGTTTGTCTCATGACTGACAAAATTTGGTTTTAGTTTTTTGGGAAGCTTTACATTATCCTTCTCAGAAGAATCTTTCTCAGCATTTCGCTTTGATCTTAAATGTTTGATTCTATTATTAACGTTTTCTTGAATCATAACATTGTTAGTCTGAAATGTGTTCAAACGTAACTGTTAAAATACTTTTTGCGATATGTCTCGAAGAATTGTAATACAGACTTATTAATTTGTATATAATAACAGTTAAAGCCAAAAATGGATAAAAGACTCGGCGAACATAAACCTAATAAATAAACAACAAACATTTGTAGGAACCGCCGGTTTTTCTGTTTCTTCTGAACTTTCTGCTGCCGACAGAAGACATTTTTTTGAAGGAATCCTGAAACGTTTCGTTTCTGCTGTGTCTTTAAATTTTTCAACAGTGTCTGTAAATTAGTTTAAACTTCAATAAATTTAGGATATATTTAGACACATGTAGACAAATTTTGTGAGGATCAGTGCACACATGACAATTTTCGTTTCCATACCAACTTAACTACATGGAATAGGTATGCACACAGGTTATGAACAGTTCGACATACGAATATTTATATGTATTTGCATACCCTACTAACACAAAAATCAGACGATATTATATGAATATTCTCTTGATATCGCAATGTCAACATGACATTGAGTAATACCCATGTGATATCGTATGTAGGGTATGCACCTATATATCTTATACTGCTGATTGACTATAACTGCAGATATCTGCATCTTATACTGCTGATTGACTATGACTGCATCTATGACTGCAGATATTATGAGTTTACAACATTATTTTAATTATATAATTATACAAAACAAGATGGCAATGGTCACGTCATTAATTGTTTTTAAATACAGAAATAAACTGCAGATAATGATGACAGTGAAACAAATATGCAACAAAATTATATGCCCATTACCATGTTAAAATAAAATCTGTAGTTATATACAAAAATATTCCGTACGATGTTTCAGTAACATAACCTCAAATTAAGCTAATATTTGTTTGAAATAATTTGCTATGTATACTTACATAGTTTTATAATTACAACACAGCAGTTTTTTCATGGAATGCACTGATGATTGCTGCACTTGAAGTTGATACAATCACATCAATTTTCGCTTCGTCGCGTTCCTTCGTAATTTCTATCTAGCCTCGGTTAATCTTCGTCGCAAAAAGGAAAGAACATTTGTGGAATCTATGCAGAGAACGCCAAAAATATGGTTCTCTCTTTTGGGCTTACATGAATGCAATGTTCTTACCTTTTTCCACCGCAGCGCAATGCGCCACAGGTCCTGAATCACACATACACAGTTTAATATACATCAGTTAAAACCGTTCCAATTCGTCTACAGTGGGACATGTGTTCTAAACATAACCTACAAAGCGGAATCAGGAAGCATAGCTGCATATATGCTGGATGGTTCTGTTACAAAGGTAAATAACTATTTTCAGAAATATTGTGATAAATAACAACGTTACATTGGTTATAATAATGCCAATTATTTTGCCAGATGTTTTGGTATATACTAAGAACGTTATGACTGAAAACACTAGCAGCACCTCAATTTCAACAGTATTGATATTCTCTTCTTCGTCGAAATTAAGGTCAATAATGCATTTCTTCAGTTTAGAAATAATGATGATTTCATTGCATCAAAGTTATTGTTTTATTAGTAGTTATAGGTCACACATTGCGACAGTTATGGAACTTTCGATACGTAAGAGGTATCGTCATTTCTTAGATCCCAACTTCAAAATAAATGATGTTTGCGATGCCACCAATATTGCTTGGGAAAAGAAATTGAAAATAAGTTTGAACAATGAAATAATAGAAACAGGTATGTAATTTAAGTTATTATATATTGTATATAATTTGGACAAGGCAAGAAACATTATCTTGATAAGTTATCGATCGTAACTGGTTATAATCGAAGCTGTATTTTCATGTATAACAATAATCTGAGCAGTAAAATTTCGCGATTTAGTGCATATATCAAAGTATGTTTATAAATGATATTTTACAAATTATTTTCTCCATAAGTAGTATGTAAATGAAATGTATATTTTGTACTGTATTACTATTTTTATATATGTTTCATACATATAACATAATTATTATTAAATATAAAATTTAACGAATAATTAAAACTTTTACTTAAAAATTAAATATGGTGACTTGAAATGTGTGAAATCTTTCGTATGTCTATTATTCCGCATCAAAAGCAAGAACTCAAAAACCTTTATATTCAAATAGTTTAACGTATACATGCTAAGGCATTTGATTCTCCTCTGTCTATGCGAAGTGGCCGAAAGGCTTGCTTTATGAAAAAAATGGGTACAGCTAACAATTTGCATTTCAGTGAGATCTACAAATATTGTTAACAAATCATCTTTATTAATTTACAAGATATTTGATATTTGATTAGTCGGGTGGCTTGATTTATATGCCTTATTCTGTATAGGTCCAATTATATATTAAAATATTTACATATATGAGGAATATATGTATACAGATACATATGTAAGTGTTGAAATTATTTTCCATCAGGCGAATGTAGTGAATCATCGCAGTTGTCAGGACAAGAGGTCTACCCATCAAGCAATTTCACGTGTAGCCAGACTGGACATATTAATGCAACGCCTGATGTAGAAGAAGAATATATACACCCACTTCATAATGTCGAAGATTATGGGTCAAGTAATGAAAAAGACGACTACCGAAACGTCTTTCAGGATGCTACATCGTGCGAAGGAAATTATAATGATTTATTAGAACCTGGAGTCGAAAATACTCAACGTGGCATTGTAATGTTTCAACAATCAAACCTGACAGTGGACGATGTTATTAAAATTATTGTAGCATATTCACTTAGCCATGGTCTGAGTCATAAAGCGCGACAAAATATGTTTGAAGTAATGAAATTTTGTGCAGGACCTGAATTTGAGAAATGTAACGTGACTAATTACGAATTGTCCACTGGTTCTAGTGAATGTGAAAACAAATGGAATATCATTTTTATTGTTCAGTTTGTAAGACTCCATTACTCTCTAGTAAACGAGATAAGTTTGTAAAACATCAAATCGTTTGTCCGAATGCAACATGTCAATCACAACATTCGTTAACTTTACTTAGTCCTAATTTGTTCATTTCACTTGATTTAAAGTCGCAGCTCTTCACTTTGTTAAATAATGTCAAGATAGCAGAATACTTATTAAATCGAGATTATAATGCAGAGCCAAAAAAACGTTGTACACTGCGAGATATATATGACAGTGAATTATATGACGCAGTTGTAGGAAACGACGCGAATTTAATAACGTGTAATTTCAATGTCGATGGAGCTCCTATTTTCCACAAATCTCGCCGAAGTATGTGGAACCTGCAAATAGTTTTAAACGAATTACCACCAAATATCAGATTCTCTAATATTTTGATTGCAGCAATTATGATAATGAGCAACGAGCTAGATGCTAACTTAATGAATACATATTTAAATACCTTCATTAATCAAATTCAAAGTATACATAAAGACGGTATAACAATTACCTCCAAAACAGGCGAAGTAGAAACTTTTCGTTTGAAAGTACTTTGTGCATGTGTCGATTCCGTTGCCAGACCATTGATACAGAACAGGAGAAAGTTTAATGGTTATTTCGGATGCTCGTATTGTTATCAAACAGGCACCCATGCGAAGGGTTCAATGCGTTATTGTGTAGAGAGAGAAAATGCTCTCTACACAAGAACTAACGAATCTCATACAAACGATGTTATGATTGCTTCTCAATATTACTCAAGCATTAAAGCACATGGAGTTAAGGGTCCGTCAGTATTGAACTTGCTAAATGAGTTTGATATGGTATGGGGTTGTTCCTTCGACGTGATGCATACTTGGTTTTTAGGAGTAGGTAAAGCTTTAACGCAGCGTCTACGTTCGGGAAGTAAATATATGTCATCAGGAAATAAGGAAAAAGTTGATGTACGATTACAAGCTATAAAACCTCCGCGTGAATTGCAAAAGAAACCCGAGCCGCTATGTAACATGGTATTGATGAAAGCTAAAGATTGGCGCAGTTTTTTACTTTTCTATTCTATACCTGTTTTCTCCGACATCTTACAAACCGAAACTTTGAAAACCGTGGCAATACTTGCCAATTGTGCCTACGCATTATGCCAGAGTGAAATAAGTGTGGATATTCTTAACGAAATTGAAGAGAAACTATTAACTTTTAATGGAATGTGCGAATCTCTTTTTGGTGTAGAATGTATGACATACAACATGCATTCTTTGACTCATGCCGTAGAATCAGTGAGAAAGTCTGGCCCCTTGTGGTCTACGTCAACTATTCCATACGAAAGCTATATTTGTTCCTTAAAACGCTACGTGAATGGCCCAAAAGGCGTAGAACATCAAATTGGCGTAAAACACTTGCAAAATCTGGCTTTTATGATGGCATGTGAGCAAAGCAATTGTAAACCTATTGTCAAGAACTTTTGTAAATCTATGTTCTCCTCAAAAATTTTTATTTCTGACGATACTTTATCTGAGAATGCCAGATATTA
The DNA here is from genome assembly GCA_022817725.1 of Archaeoteleia sp. ZL-2020. Taxonomy (NCBI): domain Eukaryota; kingdom Metazoa; phylum Arthropoda; class Insecta; order Hymenoptera; family Scelionidae; genus Archaeoteleia; species Archaeoteleia sp. ZL-2020. The sequence goes on along the minus strand of JABFOW010000290.1, from coordinate 3,429 downwards.
TAATAAAGACTTGTCCTGCATAGATCAAAATTTATTCAAGAAATGTATATATAAAAAACGCGTTTTTACAAGCGACAAATATAATAGGACCAATATTTTCTGTGACAATTTCGTTGAAACTTCTCCGAATGAATTTGCCGAAATCATTTTTATTATAGACGTTAATGGTGACTGTTTCCTAAAAGTTCCGAAAACTAAGAGTAGAAAAATTGGTTATTGATGATATTGAAATGATGCACATTTGGCAAGTTTTTGAGATACTTTGTACTGATACCATATCGATTAAAAATGTACAAAAAGTTGTAAGTGTCCAAGTTGATGACAGAAGATATATTTGTAAAATACCAAATACTATCGAAAAATATTAAATAATAATGAACAAACAGAAATAAGCATTTTCAATTGGTATTCGAACTTTAATCATTTTATAAATAAATATTGATATTTGATCTCCGTAAAATGTTAATGTTTGCGTAAATTCAATATTTCTTATATTTATGTCATAATTTATGTATATATCGACGACCTTCAATGTTTAATAAAGTATTGTTTTGTTAAACTTGCTTAATTGAAATTGAATAAAGAATATTATGAAAAGTGTTCCGCGTTGCAATGCTTTATTACCAAGATAGACAACCGTGCGGGTCCATCAGATGCAGTAAATCTTAATTCACCAAAGATGCTCTTATGTTTGTGAAATATTTATGTAGATTCTTGCATATGTGTCAATGATGCTACAATGTTTGTGACAAAAATATCTGCATGGTGTTGCGCTGACAGAAATGTAGATAAATGCGAACGCAACTTGTTACAATGTTTCAAAAATCAGATGCAGAAAAAGATATTGCAATTATAATACAAACATTGCAACATGTAATTGTTCATGTTTGATACAATGATAATACAAAGATTATAGCAACACGATGCATTTTATAAATTTCATATTGTATGGGCAATCATTAGGCGAACATAGTAGCATCAGAGTAACGAAAATTTGCACTACAAGCTTGATTGTTCAAAGATGCCATTATGTTTGCGTTGTAAAGTTTCTGCATACTGTTTTTGCCAACAATATAGGAATATGAGGACGCACCTTGTGCTATAATTGAAAATTACGTCATACCAAATAATGCAATTCTAATGTAATTATTGCAACATTTGTCTATCTGGGTAATGTTTCAACCAAAAATTATTGTATTTCATTTAAAGAATAACAAGATATTATAAGTAAATAAAAAAAATAGTATTTTTGAAATACAATAAATATGAATACATCATTTGTGCAGATATCTACATTGGGTATAATTTCATATGCAAATAACTTATTGAATGTGATACGTATTGTATCCGCCACAGCATATTAAATGTGTCCATGGTAATGGCGAATAGAAGCATATTTCAAGCATCTCAACTTGTATCGTCCCATGGGGATACAATGACGAACTTTTACAGCTTGCAGACTTGAGGATTTAAAACGTTCGCATTCTATCCGCTAGAATAGATTCCAATATAACCTCTAACAGTGCTTATTCAGTCGTATTTACGTAAAGTACTCTGAATCCGCTGGAGTGTATTAAAATGTGAACGCCAAACTTCACTTAAAATTAATCCTCCTGTGCGTATAGAAAATTTCGTCCTTCTACAACGTATAATTGAGGCGGATTCAAAATGATCACTTTTAATCAACTATTAGTGCTTCTAAATTTGAGAAAAGTAAAGTGCGTCATATTCAATCCGCAATATCAAAGATACGCGATTCAATTGAAACCATTATAATCCGCATCAATAATTTCTCGTTTACTGGGGAGACAAACTCTAGTAGCCCAAAGAGTAAAAGTAAAAGAGAAAATACTAAGGTAAGTGTTGAACAATCTAGCAATCGAAATTCATTCGAAATGCAAGCCGCAGGCACACTTCTATCAATGTCGCTTGAATCACTTAATAGTCACGGCAACCAGTCCGTAAACAAAGACATAACCTTAAGAAACGACAGTAACTGTAACAACAACGCACATATTGTGACGCAATCTGAAAAGAACGTAATAAAACAAAACTCTATACAATCAGGCAAACAGAGACAAAACAATTACAATACTTTAGATCACTTTATACAAATGACTGATGAAAATGAATTTTATGCAGAAAATAGCGCTGGCCCTTTTGTTGTGCATGTGCAGGTTGTTAACCCCGTTGAAATCGCACGCTGTGACAGGACCTTTGTTGACAGGGACGATACCCCCCCTTCAATGCACCCAGTCAAGCTGGGGCAGGCCATGACAAATTTATTTCCAAAAATTAAATATACTATCAGATCTATAGGAAAGAATAAGTTTGAAGCAAACTTCTCCAATGCCCACTCTGCCAACTATGTAGTATCAAAAAACTCACTATTAAATGAACTAAATCTAAAAGCATTTATTCCACAAAAATATAGAACGTCCATAGGCATCATAAGATACGTTCCAGCTGATATGGACATAGGATCAATCAGCGAAAATATTTCTATCCCAGCATTGGGTTTTAAAATAGTATCCATTAGACGTGAATTCAAGAGGTTCTTTGACAAAGGACAAGAACAAAACCAGAGCAAATCAAATAAAAATCTTAATAACCTAGAAAACAAAAACAAAGACAGGACCCCAAAATTCGTCCCTTCCAACACCATCTCAATAAAATTTCAAAACTCGCAGCTTCCAGAGCACATCTACTTATATAGAGTAAGACACAGGGTCGCCCAATACTTCCCAAAAATTAGAATATGCAATGGTTGCTTTCGACCAGGTCACCTCGCGGCTTGGTGCAAGTCGGCACCCAATTGCTACAGGTGTGGCCTGGACAAGGAGGATAGGAACGGGGACCACGGGGGCTGTGAGAAGCCTCTCCCGTGCCCCCCGACTTGTTTTAAGTGTAATGGAGACCACTGGGCATCAAACGGGAGATGTCCTCTGATAGTTAAATACACAGAGGCCTCAAAATTGGCTTTAGTAAACAAAATAACATTAAAAGAAGCATTTCAAATTACAGAAACAAACCCAATCGCAAACAAACAAAGTCAACGTATTCATGGGAATGATATGGAAACTACCCCAAACCTGACAGACATCAACACCTTCCCTCAAATCAACACTCAAAAAAAGAAAAATTCAGAAATCCAGTTGGATATATACCAACAGCAAGAACATAATTATCCAAAAACATACTCTCATACACTGAAAGAACCAAAATCACAAAAAGTACAAAACAACCCTTCTTCTGAGAAACACTACCAAATAAATAACACAAAATAAACCCTAAAACAGCGCCAAGATATGAAAATACCCTATTAAAGGACAATTCTAAAACTAACCTACAAAAAATTAATCCAAACGTACCAAGATACAATCTAAACCAAAATCAAAACATCGGATATAATCCAAACCGACCATCAGA
>JABFOW010000289.1:0-13025 GCA_022817725.1 Archaeoteleia sp. ZL-2020 | reverse complement strand
GACAACCACAATTTGATATGCCTCCACAGAAAGAAGAGCCTGGCGAAGCAAAAAGAAATGCAGTTGTTGTGAATCCAATACAAGTTTGAGGTTCACAATGTACTCGTGTGCGAAAATATTGTAATTTTATAAGTCATTGAATTCAATAATTGTTTTATATCTCAATTAATGTTATTCTAAGAATAAAATTTAAAAAACTACATTTGACTATTATTTTGCACATACTAAAAATACAATTCATATAAATTGTATATTTTTTTCTGTGAAGTAATTTTTAATAATTATATGTGCACAATTTCAATTGAAGGTGGTAATTAATACTGTAGTAAATAAGTGATAGGTATGTGCACAATGTAACAATATTCATTTAATTTGCAACACTTCTTAGGTATCATTCTTGAACAGCTTCAGTATTCTTATACTTAATTTCAGCATTAACAGATTTGCGTATTATAATAATCATTGTAATTGAATGTCAAATTAAATAAAAATAATTTTCTTGTGATTAGATGTTATAATGAAATTTTCTAAACACTGTAACCTTCAGGTAATGCTGCTACAACTGCAAGGTTCAATTGATGGGTATAGTATAATAAGGCGTAACAAATGTCTCTGTGTTTATTGTTGTTTCAAAAATAATACTTTGGCATTAAATATTTGTCAAATGTGTGCTCAGTTAATAAATTTGACAAACTGTATTTGTTTACATTTATTAAATAATAAATAATAATGATGGAATATGTATTAGCAGTAATTCAATAAGTGTTTCTTAATATTTATTAAATCATGAGCATTTAGATAAATAATTCACAGTGTCCCATCCATCTCTCTATCATATCTGTTCGGAGGGCATGGGTTGTAATGTTTTCTCTTATGTGGTTTTCTCTTTTGTCGTTTCCTGTTATGATCCCAAGATGACAGCATGCAAAGTAGTAATCAATACAAATATGAATTTAAATCCAAAAAATATAAACACCAGTACAATTTTTTAACATAGTGTTGCCAGAAAGATACTTAAATAATTACATACACAAATAACTTCTAAACGAAGTACGATACAATCTCGGTAATCCGACATGCGGCCCCGTAGGAATCGGATTACCGACACTATTGAATTAGTAAAAATGAAAGTTGAAATAAAGGTCTTAAAATAAAGAAACCGCTTATTATGAGCATTCAATAGAATTAAAGTTAAATATTTAATGAAAATTATAATACAGTAGATCAGTAAATGTTCTTCAAATATATTGTATATATCTTTCGATAAAAAAACTATTGATTTTATTTTCTTGTGTTGCTTCAAAAACGAAAGCTTCAAACCCTTATTGCGCGCCAAGCTGTAACTGCCGGATTCTGAATGCGTCGAAAAAGCACACGGCCGAATTACCGAGGTTGTACTTCATTCAACTTCAACAACACGTGCCTCGAATCAACAGAATGAGGCGTTCTGGACAGCATAGTCAACATTAATATGTGCTATGTGCCGTACAGTGAGTAATGAACATTATTTTTACAATTACAGTGCTGATCAATGTAAATAAATAGACAGGGATTGGTAATTTTTAAGACAAAATGAGAAGTTTGAAATAAAATGATATAAATTTGAAGTAATGCAAACAGATGAAATAATTACAATATCTAATTTGTTCATACTGTAGTAAATAAGTGATAGGTATGTGCAAATCATATAAAGAATAACAACAATGAAATATACTACACTAGTTGAAATTTGGCCAAAACCAAACCTACCAAAGTTTCTTGTGGGGCCGTGCGGTGGCTCGACTATGGCCAGACCAAGCCAGACCAAGTTAGAGTCCGACCAAACTCTGAACAGAAACAAATTGCAGACCTATGAAGCTTACTCATATGAGTTTATCGCCAGGTCCTTGTATTAAATAAGAATTATTCAAAAATTGTAAAATTTCTTCAGATAACTTGTTTTATACATCCATAAAAATGCCTTTTGGCTGTCCCTTTCTGTTTCTTTTTTCTCCTTCGCTTCTTCTCCTTGGCTTTCTTCTCCTTTTTCTCCTATCGGTTGATTCTTCTAATGACTGTTTTTGCCGTTGATTCCTTCTTCTCCTTTTTCTTCTTCTACTGCCTCGCTGATTCTTTTGTAGACTGATTTTTCATTGATTAATTGATTGATTGATTTCCTTTTTTCACTTTTTGATAGTTCTATGGTTTGATTTTTAGTTTGACTTTCGGTCTCGAATCTTAGTTGTTCAATAGTTCACTTTTTGGTGAATTTGTTAACATGGAGTATATTTTATAAAGTAAGATTCAGAATGTCTTGTATCAACGAATAATAATTTTTATTTATTTGTAACTACTTAATCTGCACGATTTGTATCATTCTAATATAGATCATTTTAAACGAGGTATATAATATATATTACGTTCATTTTCAATAATTTAATTTCAGTTTACAAACATTTTACTCCAAAAGACGGATATAACAATTATCTTTGGTTCAGGATAGGGGTACATAATTTCAGGAGCCTTCGTGATACCGCCATGATCACGTCAAAAGGGTCCCCCGCATGGGTAAGTAACCCGGGTATACAGTGCGTCCCAAATGTTCCGATACGGCAGGTAGCCGATCCATAATTCTTTCTTATCTAATAACACAAGAACAAAATTTGGATCCGTAGTTTCACATGAGAGAAGTAAACAAAAGATATAAAACGTTTTTGTAAAATTCGCGTCGATGAATTTTGTCAGTATCTGTTGTCAATTACCGTGAGTGCATTTTTGTATGTGGGTTTATTTATCGCGATTCAACATGTGTTATATTTGTTCAATTTAAATTGGAAATTCGATTCATAAAAGTCGATCGGAAATTCGTGTCGGTCCACTATTTTGGATCCGTTGGATACCGCTTCACTAAGAGAATTACTCTGCACTAGAGACTGAAGATAACGCCGGATTACTTCAGATGCACTTGCAACAGGTTTAGGGATATATGTGTGGCTTGAGTCGTGTTTATATAAATATCAAAATAGGATATTACTGTTCGTCGAGTTCAATCCGTTCAATCCACTGTGGGTATATAAATAAAAGAAAGATATCTGTGTGGTTAAGAACAGTTTCATTTGGAGACGAATTTAAATCCCGACTAGTCTCTTATTCACAGATTTATGACATTGCAGAACATTACATTACATTATTCTTATTACAGAATATAGACGTACATGAAAAATATACTTGACATAAATGCATAACGTCTTTAAAAATTTTTTTCTGCAAAATCCTTTCACAGGGCCTAGTTTTATGGCATATGATACCTTTTAACCAAATTTTGGAAATTTTCTGTTGATTTGACATAGAATGATCCAATTACATACTCCATTATTTATCTTTTCTCACATTTTCTATTAACTACTCTTCTATTGACGACGTAAATATTTGTATTACTTAATTTCACGCATCAGATTAAAATGTTTATTAATTATAACACAAGCATAGACACATTTAGATAAGAAGGGAGATACAGAAGTGGACGCAGCATTACAATTATACCGCTACTTATTTTAACGCATGCGCAGTATTGACTGAGAAAATATTGAATGAAATTTGTATATATACTGCGCGCCTTATTCCTTTGGACCATGTGAAACACATATGCACACTCTGCATCAAGATTGACGTTCAAGATTATTTTTCATGCACAAGTACATTTAGAATTTAATGTATCATGTATAGAAATTTCATGCTTATTTACATTAATTCAGATTCGTTTGCGTAGAGCTTAACGTTTTTCTTATATGCGTGCATTAAAAGTGCATTAAAAGTACATTAAAATTCATAACATTTCTAACAGTATAGTTAGTTTATGAGATATTTCTAATTATTGATTAATATAAATATAATATTTATTTAAAATCGACTTTGTAAGACAGATGATAAATGTATATACTGAGACATTTTCTTGTAATGTCGACAATACTATTTGTACGTTTGGGATATACTTTCTTGAATGGTATTTTTACAATATCATTTTTACAATACTGACCACATAAATACCAGAAAGTATTGTAAAAATGCCAATATGGCAAGTATATCCCGAAGCATGCAATAAACACATTACAAATAACTATTATACAATATTTGTCATAATGTTTTATTCATTACGTTCGCTACTTTTTGGCCATTTTTTAAATTTAATATAAATGAAATCATATAATGTCATTCTATTTTGCATGTCTTTTAAATTATCATATACCGTTCATGCACATCGGTAATTTTATTTCATTACTCGTGCATTTATAGTGACAATAATGAATTTTTTATTTATTAATTTCATGCAGGTAATATAATGTTATATAACAACTTTCCAAGGAAAAATTGCATTAGCACGCTTGTAGCCCGCGGTGTACACCTGAAAATAGCATAATTGCACGGCGGCAAGTTAAAACTTGAGATTCAATATTCATTAGTTAACAAGTGAGATATTAAACTATTATTATTGTTTTTATACATAATCTGGATGTATTGGATTTAAAATTAATTGTTACTATTTTGAATAATATCATCGATGTTTTATTTATTTTTTTTTTTTTTGTTAATGTTACTGTTTTCGAAAAAGATATATAGTTTTGGAATTCATCATCATGCAATGCCTGTCATAATTGCATTTTTATGACAGGCTGTTAACTCAGAAACACTTAGGTTTATTAAGAAGACGTAGAGACACGAACGTTGAATCTCGACGAATGCAATAAGCTTTTCTTAAGAGGATCCATAACATTCTTGCAATACCGGCCGAATATTTTTCTATATTTTAATTACTATAAATCATCTGTGGCTTAATTACGTATATAAAGAATGTGTTCTAGCATTTTACTAATGCATTAGAAAACTTAAAATCAGTCAAATTACAATTTACACCGAGTTTTTGTAACCAACCAACAAATTAAGAAACACAAAAATGTAACAAAAGCAATACTTATAAATACAAAGTACGTGATAATTTTGATTGAAACGAATATTCTCATTTAAAAGAAATAAAAACATATTTAAATCACACACATAAATACTTGATTCAAATAGATTAAGCTTAATTCTAATAAATATTATTCCCATAAAATCTAATGTATTTTAATCAAATAAATGTATAACTTTGATATACCTAAATTATTCATTTTGTGTAATGAATATTTATTTGGTTGCCGGCAAATACAGAATTTATTTGAGCTAATTAATATTTATTTCAGTCAAACGATCCTTTTTCCGGTATAGTTTCCACGTATACTTGTTAAATTATATTTCAAAAATTTGATAACATTTTAACGTCTTTATTAAAAACACATATGCGCACTCTGTGTCAAGATTAACGTTCAAGCTTATTTTTCATGCACAACTACATTTAGAATTTAATGTATCATGTATAGAAATTTCATGCTTATTTACATTAATTCAGACTAATTTGCATAGAGCTCGTTTGTTTTATTCCTGGTATCTAGGAGATTTTTAATATACATATATAATCTGCAGGAAGAATAGTATTGAAGCAAATTGAGTTCAGGTTACAAGGTCGGCTATTTGTGTTTGCAATCCTGTTTGGGAACCACTTAAACCAATTTTTGTATCTTCATTTTTTCCCGTCACATTTAACACTAGAACGGCCACGCGGATCATTATGGCCTATAACGTAATTTTTCGTATTTGCATTGGAAAAATTGATTTAATAATTCAAAGTGGTTATAAATTGTTGATTATGTTTAATATAATTTATTAATAACATATATACTCGATCAAAATTTTCTAACCACCGTTTTAGTGATGAGAAAAAAAAATACAATAATTCCATTGTTATTTTAATACATAATTAAAGTTGCAAATGGCAATTCATCGTCGAATTTAATCAGCTGAATGCAAAGTTAATTGATACAATTTTCATTTGATATAATTAATGCGGAGGAAATACAGTTTATGATAGAGAGAAAAACAATTTTATGAAAATTACTGCATTTTAAAAACACATGGCAATGGTTTTTAAAAAACGATCAAAATCTGGAATTAGGGTAAATTGATATTTAATAACTGTTCATTATTTCTATTAATTAATACATTAGGTTGATACTATGTATACATCTCCCGCTATTATGCATTAGACGTTGTTATCATACGTTGATTTTCTATCGGGGTAATATAATAATTATTTATAGAATCGAGTATTTGCTGCATTTCGTTTTATATAACATTAACTAAGGTACTGGTCAAAGTTATAACATTGATGCTAATTATGCAATTATTATACCTTTCCCTATTATACGAATCAAATTATTTCTCTATTATTTTCATCACGATGTGGCTACCCAACGCTGTCATTAACTGTTGACTGTGTCGCCTGACTTATCACCCCCTTTGGTATTTACTGAGAATTACTCACAGCAAGTGACCCTCTATTGTTTGTAGCTGTAGAATCGAGAATGAAAAGTCCAAACAGAAGGGAACTCCTGTTCTTTTGTCCCGTTCACAGAATCCCGAGGGAAAGTATGAACGAAACCTCGAACATAAGCAAAAGCAGAAAATTAGATTGCCCTTTTGTCTTCGTTGTGTTTTCATCCTGTGAGTTCTATACCATTACGAACGAAGAGCTGCTTTTTTGCTTATGACAAACATCGATATGAATATCCCCTTTGTACTTAAAAATTCAGCAGAAGAACTTTTTCTTCAATTTTGAATACTTTTGGTGATACAATTAATTGTCCTACAATTTCGTCATTCCCAGAATTAATTCTTTTATTACATTTTCCAGTTTCAGTCAACTAATAAAGTTCTCTCGATCCCAACTGTAAAGTGATGCAAAAACGAATTATCTCATTGATTTGGCAAAATTGCGAAATCTCTTTGACCGTGCAGATAGACTGTAATCGAAATAATTGGACACTTTTTGTTCTGTGCTTTTGTACCAAAAAGATACCCTATCGAGTGTTGTGAATGCTTGGTCCAGTTTTATACGTGTACAAAGGATAGACGTAGTATAACACTCGCGGTATCATTTTACTTGCAGGGTAGATATATGACCACAGCAAAAGGGAAATCCAGCTCCCCTGCCTTTCGCTTCTCGCAGGTATCGATCCTAAATAGGATGTAAATGTTTTGCTCTTTTTCGCATTTTACTCATGGAATGGAATTGTGAGTGACAGTGAGCGATAGTCAGGGTCTCTACGTTCTGCAAGAAAAATAAAAACGAAAATAAAGGACCGGCATCATGGTTGATGATAGTTATTTTATACCAGTGTCCACTCCCTTCCTGTGCAATCATTCCTTCCTCACATTCATATTGATCCAATATTTCACCAGCTTGATACTTCAAACCAGAATTGAATGACACCGTCAAAAAATTTCAGCATCAGATTTGGACGGAATGGACTCAATTTCCTCGGAGAATTCTTCAAGTCGCCTGCGCTTTCTATCAAAGTCAACTATGGAAGTAGATGCTGCAACCTCGTTCGCATTTTATTTTTGTTCTTTAAATGTCTTGTTTGGTTTATGGAAATGTCTTTGAGTCTCAAATACATATTCCTGAGTTCGAATTTCACTTTTGACATATTAAATCAGTGAGAGTATGCTATCGTATTGAGCAATATTGAATCAAATTTATTCGACGACACATTTGACAAATGAATTTTACTCGTCAGTTTCTTAAGGGGATGAATCGCCTTCTTCTAACATCGACCAAGCTTTTCACCCTATTTTGATGAATATAAAAATTTCTGATATTATAATGCAAAATGAGCAGTCATCTGAATTCTTTCATCATGTAGGAATCGTATGAGACAAAACAGCAAACGATTAAAAAGGTTATAATTATTGTATAATTTGAAACCCTTTTCATGCAGAAAGACGACAGCGTCTTCGCATCTAGGAAACGAGTTCAAATTTTACGCGAATTCAAAGTTTCTTAATCGTTTACTGTTTGTTCCATAAGATTACTGTGTAATTAAAAATTCTGATAACTCCTTCTTTTCCTGCATTTCATAATCGCAGAAATATTTATATTGCGTAAAATTGATTATGTTGTAAGCTTCGATAATTTGTGTTTGCAATCGAGCGTGGGATGCCCTCAAAGGGTCAGTCCAGTGAGGCGCGCCATGAATTAGTGATTTTCTATAAAAAAAACTTAAATAATGGATTTGTTTGATACTTTGTATATTTATTTAATGACATTTTTAATGGAAAAAAAAGATTCCAACGGATGTATTTTTAGATGGCGTAAAACTTAAAAACAAATCGTTGTAATCAGGCGAGAAAGATGTAGCCCTTATCACTAATGCGTCTGAATTAAAAAAAAATAAAAAACAATGTTTAATTTTTCTCTAGATTTTATATGTTCAACCTTCAATAACACGTATGCTTGAAGCCTATGCCAAAACACAAGTCAATAGGTTAATTATTTGCTAATTATTTTCTTTCCCTCCAATTTACAAAGAAACTTAGTTTCCAGAAAAACGTTGAAAAACTAGTTTTCTAAAGTGTAATAATGTAATTTTGGAACTTACCACTAATCAGGTATTCCAAGCTCATACGAGACACTGTCGTCTTTAAACTTTCTTCCTGTGAACTAACACACATATAGCCACGTAAACACGTGTTAATTAATGCTGTTTCTACTTGAGCAATGCTCGTTTCAAAGTCGCATAACTTAGTCATTTTTACGAATTTCACACTTTTCAGAAACATATTTTATGAATTTCACACATTTCAGAAACATATTTTCTCAAGTACAAGCTTTCAGAAAATGCAAAAGAAAAAAAATCAATGTTTTCAACCCACTACACTGGACTGACCCCTTAAGAGGTGAGTCAATTTGGAAGAAATTGAAATACGTATACCTATTTATTCTGTTTGATGGAGTGCAATATTTATTATATTTTCGTTATTTTAAACATGATTTGTAGATTGAAATATTTGAACTAGAACTATTGATTTTTGCCTATAAGACATACAGTGTACCCAATCAAAATACGTGATCGCAACAGAAGCAAAATGTAAATAATACAAAATATGTCTACCACATCGATACGAATTGAATTAGAATAAAAGAGTGGAAAATTATGTTATCCGTTTCTGATATCTGTTATTTTTAGGAAATGTTAAATTCCGGTCTGGAAATGTTAAATTTAATGAACAACTTACATTTAGTGTCACCTGTTTATAACATCGACTCACCATTGCTGAACATGTGAAACCACAAGGTATTAATATCGTTATATCAATTTATCATCGTGCTAATAATATCAAATGTTGTATAACTTTGATTTTGTTTGAACATCGTGTCATATCATCCCAAAACTATTTTCCCATGCACCTTGCCAGTGAGAATCAAACACCGCAGGCATTTTGAATAGTTCTCGCACAAGCTTAGACCACTGCACTGTCAAAGGTCTGATAATGGTTGAAACTTCCTCACGAAACTTCGAAATAAATAACTTTGTAACGTTATACAATAATTTGATTTCGGACGCCAAATATAGTAAATGGATTTAGTATTTTAGTAACACTTTCCTATGGAAAAATAATCTTGAAGTGAATACGAAAATGTTATATACTACACAAAAGTATGAAATAAGTCGGCAATGTTTATTGTATTAAAAAAATGTTTACATTTTGTAACTTTTATTCATAAAACGTCAAACGTGACTCATTTCATATAAATAACACTTCTTCAAGTAGAAAAAGGCATTTTAATATGGAAATATATGCAGACTTCGTTTAGTCATATATTTGTTTTAAGTTCTGAACTATGTTATTTGATTAAAGTCTATCTTGCTCCGAAATTCAGGAAGTTGTAAGGGTTTAAACTTTGATAACGAAAAAGTGCAGTTTTGAGATAATAACATTTGAAGTTTGGACTAGACTCAAGCATGGATACTGCAGTATAAATCATTCAAAACTCTGATTTAAAAGTATAATCTTTTATGATATTATATACCGATAACCATAATAACAATGCAAACAAAGCAGTACAATAGTAACAATGAAAGTAAAATACTTTTTATTATCGTTTCCAGTTTAATATTTGTTCTCCAAATATTCGATGCAAACATCAATCTGTCAAGGTAAATAACGACAAATGTTTTTACTACAATATAATATTAATTTGTTACATAAAGCTGAAAGCAGCTTTGATAATTATACTACATTATTTTTCTCGGTGCAATATAGTTCAATATATGATCATTTTGTTATCTGTATGTAATATTAAAAATTTGTAAACACTTCTTAAAGCTTGTTATATGTTAACATTAAACATAAAATGTTCTTCGTAGAGAGCCTCTATTTTCATTTGATGAAAAAAGGATATTACAGCAAAGGAAAAAAGAAGCCAGCTCAAATAAATGCCTAATCCTGGATTTGCAGGGTTTCTTCGGCGAACGTTATATTTTAACATTAAATTCCTTAAGGCATGTAAGCTCTTTGTAGGACTCTTCATTTGTGTAGAAGAATATACGAAGAGCTTCACAGACTTCCTTGTTATAATGAATTGTCCACTTAACAAAATCTTTCTTTGATTCTTATGTTTCATTATCTCCATTTTACATCATTTATAATTCCCCCATTTTTATCAAAGATAAATTACTTGCCAGATCGCATTACATGATCACATTTCTATGAATTTTCAGGTTTGACGTAATCTTAGCGGCAAATATTAGAATTGCTACGTCAGCAACGGCTAAGTGGCTGAGTAATTCTTCTGCGGTAAGTATTTTTTTGCTGCCATAGCAATTTTGTTTTATTACGTGTTGGTTGAGTCGTATAATTTGCGATAAATTTGTGAAATCGACGAGAAGAGTGACAGAAAGGTCACGTACTCTCGAGGAATTTCGAGTGTGAAAGTTAGTTCAAGTGTGCGTTTAGTTCAAAGTGCTAAAACTAGCTCAGAATGCTCGCTTTTTATTTGATTGGAATTGGGTAATTGCGCGACTTTCCGTAGGAGCACTAGGGTAGGTTTCAGAGCTTGGCAATTCCGCTGCGATTGTTACGCCACAAACGACAAGGCGACCTCGTTTGCCATTTTGGCAGCTCATGATTCAGCTCTGTACTTTGATGCTGGAAGTTGCCGCATTTTGTTAGATCATCAGATGCACTTCATTTTCGTGCCGTTTGATCTTGATAGATCAGAAAGCTTCTTAAGTTAAATAATTAAAAAGGAAGATTTGTAATAAAAATTAATTACAACTTAATTATTAATGTGATACAAACAATTTAGTTCACAATATTATGACATATTAAATATATAAGATTAGTTCTGGTCTTTTCAGGCAATAATGTATGTATAATTTATCTGGAATTATTACATTTGGAAAAGTGTAAAAATTAATGTTTAACTTCAAGTATTACACGATCTAGTGTTTTATAATTCAAATAAATAAATAAAATATAAGTGTGTTTTGTATTATAATATTTGTATATCGTTATTTATGTTACGAAGTAATGGGACTTTTTATATTTGAAATGTAGAAGTCGTTTGTTGCTCTTTTAGTTCTTGTGAATTCCATCATAGGAATTAAAAATATTGACTCTGCAATCTTAATTAAAGCATTCAAAGTGATCTCCGCATTCCTTAATTGGAGTAAGAATGTGGCGATATTAATTCCGATGCTTTTTAAATTCCTAATTTGGAATTCCAAAGAGTGAAAGAATCGACTTCTTCAATTGCGATAAAAATAATGACTCTGGTGCTTCATTCCGAATACAGCAATGCAGACATTTTAATCAAACATTGAGAATAATAAACACTATGTACTACAAGGTTCATTAATATTTCAATCAAAGAATTATAGACTAAAAGTACAAAAAATGTCTTGGCTTTATTAATTATTAATTATCATTACTAGTAAGATAAAGCAATTCTTATTATTTCTCAGTATTTTCACAGAAAAATATTTCCATATAATGCCATTAATTTGTATGTAATTAATTTGATTCAACATTTATTTGAACTAGAACACATTATTGATTTTACACTAGTTTTTCCAATATTGATATAGTAAGTTCTAAGATTTTGTTGTCTGTATCCTTACTTTTCTATACTGATCGTAATTTTAATGAAAAGTTTCTTCTTCGCTTAAAAACAATGCGACAAGGAATACAAAATTCAGTTGTATGAATCCAATTGTTCCTAACTTGTCAGAAATTTTAAACTATATGATCAAATGTTATAAATAGTATCGCTCTGCTGGTCTTCAATAGAACGTAAGAAAGAATAATATTATTCGTAAAAATATTTATATCTAGAAATGTATGAAAACCACTATGTAAACTTTTTTGAAGTAGGTCGTCTATTTAAACGTGTCATAATTAGATTCTGAGTATGTTAGAAATTAAAATGCACATTGTTGAACCGAGTGTGAGAATTAAATTAAATTCATGTTTACATAACAATATATAATACAGAAAATATAACAACACTATTTATTGGACGTGTGAAATTTGTTTCATATAACTTTTTCCATTATTTTTCGACGTTTTTAACACAAATTTGTCCAGTCATCAGGAGATTATTCATGCGAATACAATTCACAATTTACAATTTCATACGAAAAATGATTAATGTACACATGTCGTAAATCAAAAATTAAGCGATATTAAACATCGAGAAAAATATGTTGCAAATGTTGCAACCTCACATTCGATGATTATTATCATTATTCCTCATTTTAATTTTGTTTTCACAGTTATATTTAGTCTAACTCAAAATTAATATTATTTGTTATAATTAGAATAAAATCCGACACTAAAAGGGACAAGTCGTCTCCAAATGAAAATGCTTTCCATTTCAGATATTATCGCTTTTTTGTTCATACGCGAATTGGAATCAATCACTAGCAATAATATATTTTGACATTTATATAAACATGAACCAAGCCACTGTATCTCAAATTTTACTGTCTTGAGAACATGTTAATATAAAAATTATCAGCTTTTTTATAAGTATAGACATTGTCATAATTTTATTTATATTATTCATATACAGAGAAATATAATAGTTATGCAATTACTGTTTCACAATG
>JABFOW010000288.1:0-13031 GCA_022817725.1 Archaeoteleia sp. ZL-2020 | reverse complement strand
TTCAATTTAATACATTGTTTCGCGCGGTGTATGAAAGGTATTAATAAAAGTTAAACCTTTTCATATCTTTAAAAACCGCAATAAAATCAAAAAGAACACCCCAAATCTAAAAATCTTGCGAAGAATCAGTTATTTCCATTTAATAGCCAATCGTATCAATTCCATATCTCGCTTTTGGGGCCTGTTGTCGAGGGCGCGTGCAAGACACGGGCCTCGCAGCTGCCGGAAGTCCATCTGCCAGAATTACTAACCAAGCAAAAGAGATCGACTCAAAATATATGTCAAATTATAGAAAATTGTATAAAAATTGATAATAAATAATTATTTCAAAAGTATTATCAGGAATTCGAAACGCGAAAAATACAAATGTTACTTGCATCGTTATTTACACCCAAAACAATATTTCATTCAAGAAACTCAATTCATTTATTCAAAACGATAAAACAAACGTCAAAAATTTACCTATATATATATATATATATATATAGGTAAATATTATATATATCTTATTGTCTGAAGAGACCGCATCAAAATATTGTATTTCATGAGAACTTTGTACTGGATTATATTATTTCTATAATACCTATGATCATTTATGTATATGTAACTATTTATATAAATATATTAAATGTATAATGTTTCAATGAAACTAATCTTGTTTTTTTTTTAAATACGTTTGAATGAAAGTCAATTAATAAATTTATGAATTTCTCGTCGTATCTACCTCTATTTCGTTAGACAGAAGGTTTTCGAAACAGGCTCCGAAAGATTTTAGATGTGAGATTTTTTCAAAACGACAGCTGCCCGGAAGACTGAAGCTGATCGCAGATTATGAAGGTGTACGATCAGCTCGCGCACCTTTTCTCCGACAAGCTCGTTATTTTTGCTAATCTTCCCTTGAAATTGCCGTAAGAGGATTCATAATAAATTAATAATCTAAATAAATTAATAATCGTTACCTTCGTAATTTTGGCATTCCTAGTTAGTATTGATAACAGCTAAATATAATATAAATCTTTAAAAAAAGTACGGAGTATATAATTGTAGATAATATAAAATATATGCGACTAATTACAAATTTATATTCATTTTTAAAAATTACAATGTTTGTAATGTAACTGTAAAATAAAATATAATATTCTCAATGTGTATAAATGGAATAAATGTGTGCGTTTGATATATGTTTGAAATAATTACAATTTCAAAAAAAGTGTTTTTTTAAATACAATATAATAATAAAAATAATGCTTCCTTTCTCATAATTACAATAGATGATTTTATAATGACAGAAATATAATCTAATACTAATATTTCTTTAAATTTAAAAATAAGTATTAAAATAGAAAGAGGTTTTTTTAATGTTATTTCATATTCCGATAAGTATTCCTTCTGCATACATTTTCATGTATATACATTAAAAATACATATTAATTAAAAATGTTTATCTATATACATTGTCTACAGATATGTATATATCCATTATTAATTTAAAAGAAAAATTAGTTTCTAATTAACCTCATAATTATAAATTGGCATAGTTTTGAAATACGAAGAATCTGTAATTTACGAAATTCTCAACCCTTTAAGATTTCACCCCCACAGGTGGCAGGACTATACCATATCACCTGACGTCTGACTGACAGCTGTTTCCCCCTCTGTCCGTCTTTTTACCTTACATCGCAATCGCTACCCGAAAAAAATTCCTTAAAAAAAATCACATAAAAAGGAAAAAAATCATATACAAAATCTTTCCCATGTATAACAAATCTTTTTTATTTTTAATTAATAAACTTAATTTTGTTCCAATTTTTTTATTATTTCACATCTTCTTGAGAATACAATTTAGGCAATTTTTCGAATTAATAATAAAATAAAATATAAATAATCCTTTTAATACATCTTTTATTATTTGCTACTTTTTTTATATAAAAATTAACGAAAGTAAACAAATTACTAGCGTAAATAAATTATAAAAACATAGTGGTTGTCCTGTATAAAAGTATCTACTTTAATCTGCATTAATTTTAAAAAATATTCAGAAATTTAAATATATCTTGCCAGGTGACAAACCTGAATAGTCAGTAATCCATATCTACTACCTTGTGGAAACTTCAGGTAAGCAGGGCTGATAGTAGTCTCTTGCCTAAATATTAGGTACTTTAAGGACTTTTGAATCTAAAAAAGAGACCAAATGGGGACCAGATAGGGAATAAATAGGGACAAAATAGAGACAAAATGAAAAATAAGAAAAAGTTTGACTCAACCAAAATGGAACGATATGTTTTTTGCAGTTACCAAATGAAAAAAAAACTTTTGATTTAAAAAATTGTTAATAAACATTTTATTCTTATGAACGAACAATATAATTTGTTATAACCACAAATAAATGGGGCTCAAGTTATAAATTTTATATTTGAAGATTAAAAAACAAACAAAACTAATTTCTTAATGCAATGCCCTAGCTTGTTTACAGCTTCTTTTTTGGTCTCTGGTTCTAAAGTTGAAATAATTTTGAATTTTTTTTTATCCTTGAAAGCTTGTAAATTGTTTATCTCCTTCTAATTTTCAAATTACTGAATTTTTAAATTACTTTTGCACAGAGCACGATTATTTTTGGCAGACAACGAAATTTAAAAATGGCACAAATACAGTAATCGAACGTCTCACTGCAATAAAGAGTCTCACTTAAAATTAATCTCTTGTTTTAAAATCATAATTAAATTTAACAAATTAAAGAAATATTTGAAATAAGGGGTTCAAAATTAGATTCATAAAGATTATGAATTGAATCATAAAGTTATTTAACTGCGGTACATTTGTCTATTATTTTCTATAGATTAACTTTCAATAGATAAAATCATGTACAGAAGAAAAGAAGCACAAAAATATGTGTGATCAAAGATATCAATCGTTGAAACAACCGCACAATCCAGCCACCTTTGATATTTTCCTTGAAAAGGTGGGATAATCATTCCTCGTAGCAACAGCCGTTTCTTCGTCCTTCGTTGGCTGTATTTTAGCTGGACGTATCAGCCCCGTCGAAGATAACAAAAGTACGGCGTCGGAGCAGATGCGTGGCATGTGCTACGGGCCAACACCAGATGCCTCGTCGGCGTAGAATTCGGGAGCCAAAGAGTCTTTCTCGTACGGTCGCGTGTCGGTTGGAGCTTCTAATAGGATCGACCTGCTGTCCCTGCGGTAAAAGCAACACCGCCCTTAACTTCTACCAAATGTCAAGAACCTCAATTTTATTATAACGTTATTAACTACTACAATATCGTTATAGATAACTGCAATAAAAACACAAATATTAAACAAAGGATGAAATCATGAAAGTGACTTGTGACTTTAGCCAAACTTGATGCACATGTTTTTATCTAAAGGTGGTGAAAATATTAAAATTAATTAATATAATTTTAAATTGGAAATTTTAAAAATAATCCTGCTATAAATATTTTCATACACTACAATATTTAATAGATATATACAAATATAATAATCTATATAGACATATAATATATTTAAATAAATACATATATATGGTACCTGATTTTGCCACAATAATCTTGAAATGTTTACTAATTTTTGACATCATAGCATTTTTTCAAATTGATTGCTAAAACATGACATATTTTACAAATTATACCTCGTTTTCATTAATTTTTTAACATGTTCCTATGCTTTAAGTATTTACATGAGAAATTCAAATAAAGAACATTTTAAAAATGTTACTATTTATAGATATGAATATAACACATAAAAATGTAATATTTTGTGATAATGATGTAAACTATGAACATAAATTTAGATGGTTTAGCATGATAATAAACTGTCAAGGTTATGGTTTCATGGACTTAAACTCATTTATAATTATCAAATAAATCGGTTTTTTTTAATTAAAGGAATGCTATAAATTCTTTTGCATTAAAGTATTAAGTATTTTTATAAGACAAATGTATGCATAAAACTTCTTTATTATACTGAATTTCAAACCTAAATTTGCCTTTTCATTGCGTAATCTTGACTGAATTGACTCAAATTTACGTCATTATAACTACATACTGGTAATAAATGCCTAGTTACAAATCTTATCTTACATACTTATTTTTCAATACTTTTGAATTAAATATAAATTTTCCTGTTTTAACTCTTTCAATATTAAAATAATATTTAAACAATTAGATACTAATATATACAAATAAAATATGTAACACAACAGATGTAATAAATCAAGTTTATTATTTACCTATTTATATTGTTAAACAATTGACCTTAATACATGTTCAAAGTATTGATCAAAATAATTAATCCTTACTAGACGCTATATATATGCAATTTAATTGAACAAACTAGAATTTTGTGTTTTATGTTCACAGTATATTGTGTCACATTGTTATTATTGCCTTACCTTACTATGTAGAACATTGCTTTTAATGTGCACATTTGAATAAGGATAGCATATGCATTACCGATAATAGAATTGAAATATTTAATTACTGAAAGGAAGCCACTCCTACATAATAATACACATTACTATATAACGTTGTAGCATTACTCTTATATATATATATTATATAATTTCATGTCTGCTGCTATTTCACAATAATTAATAAATTATATACTAAGCAATGGTAATATTTAACATAATTAAGAAAAAGTATATTTTGGTGTAAATTGCAGAATGTTTATTACTGGTCACTGTCATATCTACAATGATTCAATGTAAAAGTAACAATATATGTATAAGTTAAAACGATATAATACATATTTACACATAGCAAGACAAAGAAGGTTAGGTCATTACAAATTAAATCGCCTAATTCAAATTCAATAATTGCATGACCAATTTTTGAAAATCCATTTTTCACAAATATTCATGTATGTATTGACAGTTCAGATTGTATAATGTCATTCTTAGTTTTTGTGTTGTAATCATCGTTCCAAAATATCGATTTCTTTAAATTGATCAGGCAATTATCATTGGGGCTACTTGATATGGAACGACCCAAAGAGAACACGACAGTAAAATATTAAGAGTACCTCAATATGGATACTTTATTACAAAAAGGTTTTTATGCTGGAAAATATCGTTGTTATTATTACACTTTTTTATAAATTCGTATAAAAACAATATTAGGTAATGTAACTAAGTATCCCACTATTAATATATTATTTGCTTATTCTTATACAATTTTATGGTTTGAAAACTAAATGCAGTAAATAATATGAACAAATTGGTAGAAGTGGAAAAGTAAACTTTTCTTTTATTAACAAAGAAATGTTTTAACATGAGATTTTCTAAAAGAAATGTCTGAGTAACTCAGATTACAAACGTATAATTACTTCATCGTACAGAAGTTCCCAAACTCTATCAACCAAAATTGATAGACACACTTTCTTTATTCCACAGACAACTCATTTCGTTAAAATTATTTGTTACAAAAGTTAAAGAATAATTGTCATGTGAAATTAATAGTTCTTAGGAAGTTACAAATAAATACTTAAGAACACAAAGAATGCTTTTCTGTTAAGTTTTGGTAGACATGAGTATTATTTTAGTAAGTGAGTATCCCCGAATGACCATTTTTTTATTTATGATAATAATGAATTAGAATGCCTACGATTTAAAATGTATGTTGTTATGAAAGAAGATTCGCTTAGAATACTATGTTGTTGAAACACTTTTGTTATTGTCTTTTAAAGATTCAGAAACGAATAATAGACCTTTGTGAAATATTAGTAAATTGTTTTAAATTAGTGTGACCAATTAATGAATAGAAACAATTGCAATGTTTTATAAATAATTAATATACTTAAATTATTCGTAATTGGTATAATAAAATGTGACAAATTACTGTTATATTTTATTTAATAATAGTAATTATTATATATAGTAATATATTTTTATTTTATATAAAAAATGAATATCTTGGTTATTAACAATTAAATTAAAATAATTGTTGATCTGTTTATCATTTATAGTTTATAGTACAAATTAAACATTTAGTGTATACATTAATTAGAAACAATTACTATAAACAATACTCATATCTACCACATCTTTACATACTAGTATCTTATCATGTACGAAATACCTAGTTTGCAGATTAATTTAATAATATTTAGATGCGTATTTTCAACAACAATAAATCAGATTATCTTCAGACCCACCTTACAGTAGTGTAACATATACTTCATTTAACACATCAAAACATCACGATTTCTTCGCTAAATTACGACTATCGTTATAATAGTAATAATAATAATAATCACCGGCATCACCTTAACATACAATTCGTCGACTCATACATCCTTTCGCACAGCCATATTTTTCGTGACTCTGCAATTATTTTCCGATTACACCCTTTCAGGAAACGCAAAAATATTTGTACATTATAAAGTATATAAAAAATGAATAAATATCATAAATAAATAATTACCTAGAACGTGAATAATACTCAAATTATATATAACAAAAATTAAGTAAAATTGTATAGAAGTAGTTATTCATCAATAGGAATAAATAATGATCCTGAAAGGGTATTAATTTACAATTTTATGACCTATTTATATAATACAGATCAAGCTTATAAATCAGTAAACAGAGACAAATGGATTGCAACCGGTACAACCTGGGGCCAGATATCTGCATTGTCAGTCACAGACAACAAGGCTGAACATAGCTGTCCTTAGACTGTAAAACTAACAATCTCAATTGATCAACATTCGATTGCTCAAAACATATATATTGAAGATTATTTTGTCAAAAAAGGGAGTTCCCTTTCTCACCATATGTTGAACTTTTCTTTACATCATGTTTTAATATAGATTTGGAATATGTATCTAATATTCGAAAGATGTCTTTCTAAACTCCAATTACATATA
The DNA here is from genome assembly GCA_022817725.1 of Archaeoteleia sp. ZL-2020. Taxonomy (NCBI): domain Eukaryota; kingdom Metazoa; phylum Arthropoda; class Insecta; order Hymenoptera; family Scelionidae; genus Archaeoteleia; species Archaeoteleia sp. ZL-2020. Next base: position 6,146 of record JABFOW010000288.1, on the reverse strand, counting down.
GATTGGTGTTTAGAAAGACATTGAGGTGAGACATGACTTTGTTGAGACATGACTGGAAACCACATTACAAGAATATGATGTTTGGAAGACAAAGGTTTAAATTTACAACTCTACATAGAGAAAGCTGTTTGGATCAGTGAACCGAATATTTGGTAAAAATATGACTAACCAAATAATTTCTTCATAACTATAAAATAGTTTAGTTGCGAACAAAACAGCAAATAAATAATATGGTCTTAAACAAAATTAGGTTATTCATTTTGAATAAACCTATTGATTATAATTTGAAATTGAAAAAGACCTAGATATAATATTGCACGTCAACTCAGTTTAATCAAATAACGTTTAAAATCTTCATAGATACATACTCCAACCTGCCTCATAGAAATTCCCCTCAAAGTTTGTACCTCTACCGAAGGTTCCATTGAGATAATTTCCACTTCTAATGCCAAACATAACATAAGTGGATCGTACCTCACATTGGCCTTCGAGATAAGACTCGTGCATCTTTAAGGGGAATGCCGGAATGCACTATAAATACTTCTCATCAAAGTGCAAGTGAGAGAGGGAATCACGTCTTTTATTGGAAAACAAAACTTCAGTCACGTCAGTCACTTCAGATCTATTCGACCACTAATACCAAGCAGATCTAAGACTAATTAAGTCATAATCTACTATTTTCTTTAGTCTGCTTCACACTTAATTCCAGAAACTTTGTTCCAAGAATAATAACAATAATATGAAAAATGAAAAAATTATATATACATGTACAGAAATTATTTCTACTTAGTAAACCATCATCCTCAATCTACCACACAATCTCCAGGAGTTCCAAATTTAACTTGCAACGATTTTCGCATAAGGTTCCGACTTTTACAGGTTCGACAATTATTAGATTGCATAAAACCTGAGCCACGATAAATACAATGCAACAATATGTGGGAAAAAAAGAGAAACGAATCTTAACTTGCGTATCTCTAGGTCGTGAACTGGACGAGAATTCGTTCCCTTTGTGCCTCGAGGTGATTCTTCATAGCTAGAACAGTAGGATGGTAGGTCGGGAGTCCTTCAATTTCAACAAGGTACCGCATAGTTTCCGTAGCGCACGCCTCCCAACCGGCAGTCCAGGCTGTCATGGAAGCATGGGGATTCTCGTTCTCTTCTGCCTCGGGACTCAATCGGCTCAAGCAGGATTCCATAAATGGGTCATTCGCGTGTTTTGCTGTGATCTTGTCATCATACTGTGCTAAGTGATTAGAGTCTTGGATCACCTCCATATTCTGGATGAGGTCCGACGTGGACCTCGAATTGTGCTTTCGTGAACATCTAAGCTCCTGCGCTAAGGATGCTGCCAATTGGTAGAGAATCCTAGAGTTTTTAGGCTCGTCGAAGTCATCGTCGCTTTCGGCTATGTCAGCCTCGACTCCCTCGTCTTCCGAGGAAGACAAGAATTCGTCGTCATCCTCGTTTACTTCTAGCAGAGTGAGCAATTTCTCTGCAGCATCTGTAATAAAAAACAGCGAAAAGGAACTTTTAGATGATGTTTAAAATAGGTTTTGAATATTGCTATTGAGGTCCCTGACATGTTTGTATTCAATGTTAATATACCATAGTGTTATGTTGCAGTAATTTGGTATTAATGTCTCGCATAAACTTCCTAGGATTTTTTCATATGATATAGTAATTTTAATATTATTTCTACTAGGACGTTTTCTTCTATTTTGCGAATAATTGAAATTCTAATAATTAAATCAATTTACACTGGTGTTGAACTCTGTTCCTTGAAACTTAAGAAATAACAATATTTGTACAATATTAAATAATGGTAAAATGTACCGTTTTCAGTATGTTTTGTTTAGATGTGTATATAATGTGCATTGACCCAGAGGCTTCTTATAAAGAATTCTAGAACCGTAGAGTGCACTAAACCTCGCTAAAAGGGTTAAGCGGATTTACCGTTAAGCCTCTCTATCACTTCATGTCAATACTTTGTCAAATGTAAACTTGACACGATAAACAAGGATTCCCTTATTTTATGATAATGGAACAGAGAAGACGTTGTATAATCGGTAATATTTATCGGTAAGTAAATGTTAGTACGTGACAGATGTATAATATTAATATTAATATTATAACATCAATTTATATATATATATATAAACATTTGGAATACATACAAGAAATAATAAAATGTTTTCTTTTAATCATTTCCAGTTTATTATTTCAGACGTTGATTTTAAAATCTATTTGACATTACTGTGAAATGAATACTGGACATACAATAATATAAATTATTGTTCTATTGCAATTGTACATGAGTTATTGCGGCCATTAATTTTATTGTAGCCATTTATTTACTCTCGTGATATATATGTATATTGTTTTTTTTATTCCAGTTAGATAAGGATAGAAAATATTAGCATGATTGGTTCATAACAGTTTAAATGCACTATACAAACCACTATTTTTGTAAAGAAAATTTTAATTACATACATGCATTAATTGACCTTTGTGATAGAAATAGACTTGTGCAGTGGTATCATAATTTGTATTGTCTTTATAAACTGCGGATGTATTATCATTTCGTATCTTGGCTCTTTATTGATCCATGTATTATTTCGGCCGAAGTCCTGCTCACTCATTAATTTATACTCAATTTATTTTAGTGGGAAATCTTTATCCTTTTTACAATGAACCTACATAAAAGTACATAAAAATCAATAACAACTTTCCTTGATTTAAAGTACTTACGATGACTGATATATTTACATGTTTCTTAAGTTTTAGAATCAGACCGATAATTTTAACTTCATCCAATATTTTAAACATTTATTTTATTTTAAATTGTGTAAGTTAATGTAAAAAAACTTAATAATGTCAATATTTTTCTAGTTATTTGAGAAAAATGAAGTTGTGTTTAACTTAAAATCTATTTACAAATATGAAATGATTGGTATATGGAATTTAATATATATATATCTGCAAAATCAGTTTCATTGAATCAGATATACCCTATATACTAGTAATGAAAGTTATAACTCAATTAATAGGAAGATGATTTTCTATTATAACCTTAACTAAATTTGCATTCAAGTAATGTTGTTTACAGTTTCAATACATGAGATGGATATGAGGGATGTTCATTACAGGATGGTCGGTTAGGTGCTGACGTAGCTACAAAGTTTGGGATGTATAGAGTAGAATGCAAATTTCGGACGTCGAATACCTACACTGAGATAAATTGTATAATAAAAGTGGAATAATAGGCGATAAATAAGATATTTTACTATATTTATTATAGAATTCACTCTCAAATATACAACAAATTACTATATATATAGAAAAATATCATCGCCTTTAACTATGAAATATAGTGATAACTTTTCTGATTGTTCTGTCAGAGTATATTGAATATTACATTTTTCTAATTATAATCAATCTTTTTATTTCTAAGTGTACTGCTATAATGTAAATATATTTACATAATACAAATCTAGTATCGGTGAAATAAGGACCCCGATTTAAGCCTCCCATTGAATCCTGTTTGAATATATTATTTGCTGATTTTGCGTGAGAACTGTACTGCTGCCAATGTTGAAATGAAAGAAAAAAATATATTTGTAATTCGTGGGATTTGAATGGAAACATAAACAAGAGGGGATTTACTCTATGAAGTTGGTATTCACAAGATGATAATGTCATTATTATCATATGAAATGACTAGACTGGTAAGCAACACTGTTCCAATATTTAGATGATGAGGGACATCGGGACAAAATAGACCCTCGGGGCAAAACGATCCCTTGTGATTTTAACGCCATCTGTGGTGGAAACGTGTTTTATTTTCTTTTGTCTATTCAAACAAATACGATCAACGAATCACCCTTTCATTATACAATTATTGAAGAAGTGAATTTTAGAAATCTTGATATAATGTAAATTATTGTTTTTAACTCAATCTGTAAATTAGAACAGACGTACCTAAAACTTACCTACATCATACACCAAAAACAAAAAATTTAATATGGTATTTAATTTATATGGTACTTAATAAATTTAACTGGTATTTCACCAGTGATAGAAACAATATATATCTGCCATGAAATATAAGTGATTTTCTACAATTGATTTTGAAGATGTTTGTTCAGTTATTTTCTTTTGAAATATCTATAAAAATGATTTAATAGCAGGAAAAGGAACATTAATTATTATCAAAGATCATTGAATTGAGAGTTTCTATGTCTAAAAACAAATTTCTCAAAGTATCCAGTGAACATTCTCAGAAATCTCTACATGGAAAAAAATAATTTGCTCTAGTAGCAAAGCATCACACAATAGTTACATGGAACAGCAAAATTTCAACTTGCGATTGCTATATTAGGTATAATAAAATATTCTGTACTTTTGTACCAAAGAGTTCTGTATAAAAAAAAGCACAGAATACTTTATTACACCTAATACATTTTGATGTACCAAATAATATACCAACAAATAATATGAGCGAATTAAATTTTGCTGATACTGCAAACTCATTTCTTTCCATGCAAATACTGTAAATTAAAATTCTAGCTGATACTTAAGCAAGTAAAAATTAATCTTCATAATCTCTTTTCCAAAAATCTAAAATTGTTCCATGTATATTTTCACACAATGTATTATAATTCTATAAATATACATGAACCATTCAATCAATTTTCATTAACTCGTTATTTCATATTCCCTGAACAAACAACTTAATCCTTTGTCTGCCAGCTATAGAGTTATACCTCGTATCGTGGGTGCAGAATCTGTAATATTGGTTGCTAAGTCAACGAGATTATCAAAATCCTCTCCCTCGATGCCACATTCCATCATGGTATCCTGAAACACAAAATCACGCAAATAAGTACAATCCCTCTAAAACCATCATTAATGATTTAACTACAATATTTCCTTATTCTATTCGACAATTTCGCACGGAAACAGAAACAACAAAAGAAATGTAAAAAAAGATATGAAAAAGTACTATTAATTAGATTTGTGACACATAAAACTTTTCCATAAAACTTCGTTACTGTCTCGGAATCCGAGAAATTCGGTCGTTTTATATTCACAAGCGATTACGCAGTCCATGTTCATTTCAAAGACAACGTCCAGAACTGTCACCGGCAGAACTGTCGATTATGACACGCTTCGTATCAGCTTCGTAGCACAGTGCGTAATTGTAGTGCATCCATATATGTTTTTCAGAAGTTTCAACAGTCAAGGACCAATCCTAGATTATTACATGTATAAAAGTTTAATGTATATATATATTATTAAGTGAAAATCTATATATAATTTTCGTTTGACTTATATGTCGGAAACATAAGCTCAGAAAAACAATTTTGTTTAATTAACAAAAATAGTAAAACATCACTTTAAATAATATTATTATAAATTAATACTTTATATCCAAAACATCCTGTACAAAACACCACTCAATTTAAAATTCAAATGCGATTTAAAACAATTCGTTACAGCATTGCGAGGAGATATTTATTGTTACAAAAAGGTACATCAATTACGTAAGTATCGAAAGTATTAAACTGTACCTAGTATTAGAAATATTGGAGAAACGAAACAAATCACAAGACTACAACCAAGAACTCAATTCAAGCATGAAACTCGCAGCAGGTGCCGGCCAAGCTCTCTTACTTTTCTTTCTCTTTCTCCCACGAATGCTTAGTGGCTTTTGTCACGATAAAAATATCCATGCAACGCCAGTAATTCGCTCTCATCAATCGCGTGTTTCACTTAAGATGTCACGTTTCGCGAAAGATTTATATTTGCAAAAAGCCCGCGAGCGGATAATGCTAGCGATTCGTCGAGATATTTTATTGCCACGAATGTATTACAACAAACAATTTATCAATTCAGTTTCAGAATTATCGAATTATGTTTGTACAACATAAGAAATGCAACATTTCATATATTTATAGCAAAATGTTTTGCTAAGGCAACAAATGTACTTTGCTGCCTGCAATAATTTGAATGAATCAATAATTTGTGGATCGGCGATTTATGGATCCAATAATTCCATAAACTCTAGTTTATTGGTCTATAGATCACTGATCTACAGGTTAGGCTGTCGATAGATCACTGATTTATAGATCATAGGGCCTATA
>JABFOW010000287.1:0-13039 GCA_022817725.1 Archaeoteleia sp. ZL-2020 | reverse complement strand
CTTGTTCCAAATCTACAACAGAAGTGAGCCCACAATGAGTTCAATAACAGTTAAACAGGTTGGCCAAAACTGGAACAAGTATACACAAAAATTGTCATTTATACTTGCCTTTTTGAAGGATTTGTAATATTTATATCTTTTAATTGCTAATTCTAACCTTCATACAAGACTTTACCATTTCCGGTTACACACATTGTACTTTTCCCTATATCATTTTTTGTAAGCCAATTTTTCATAGAGACATCTTGAAGATTTCGAGCCAAGAGAAAGCCAGGGAAAAAAGTCTGCGATTCGACAACAGTGCGACGATCAATAATCTGCAGTAGAATCGGGCGAAGCGTGTACTCTTTGGAGAAGAAGGGACTGGTCCCGGGTGGTCCCTGCGTCGGACGAGTCTCGATGTGCCGGTTAAACATTTGAATGCTATAAATAAATATAAATAAATTGATTTGCCGACATTAGCATAAGTAGTCGAGTCTCTCCCTCTCTCCCTCGGTCTTCGTCGTCTCCTCGCAAGGACCGCAGACGTTGATTTATTCGGCGTTCCGGCCAATGTTCACTCTCGTCGTCTGCGAACTCCAAAGGAGTTGAATTTCAGTCTTTGTTCATTCACATCCTCGATACGTTATTATTTTATTATTTTTTGGAAATAAATCTTTGACCAACAAACGACGAGTTTTCAAACACGTAATGAGGCATTTATGGAGAGTGATAACTGGGCATAAAAAAATGTGTTTAAATTTATTTTTACAAAAATGGAATAATATTCGGTATGATTTACGATTTTTTGCTTTGGTGGAAATTGTGTAATTTAATATGTTTTTGATTGCCGACGTCGAACACGTGATAATTTGTGACTTACCAGAGATAATAAAGTAAATGGTGATTTGTCTTTGTGATGGATCACTTAAGATAATGATAAGGTAGGTGCAAGTAATATTGCCAATACAAAAATGAAATTTACAGTTGTAAATTGAGTAATTTCGACAATGTAGAAATTGATTGAATAGATTAATTTTAAGACTTGCAAAAGAGGAATATTCATTGCATTGTTAAATACGTACGTAGGAAGAAGAAAAGCGTTATTTAAATTGGCCATGATACCTGCATCTACATTACGTTATAATAAGAAGAGTAATTTTAGTGATTACTTACAGTATACCAATTTTTACAATAATACAATATTTAATCAAATCAACAACTGACTTATATTTATAGTAAATTAATCAACATGTCGATCCATTTGAAACGTTACATTGATAGTAAAACAATTTAATTATATTATTAAATATAATGTACTTTTAGAATATTAAATAATAAAAGCATAAGTGTGATCATTGATCGACATTTTAAAATATATTATAATAATGAATCTAAGATTATATATTTTATTATACTTTATTTAAATAATTAAAATAATTTGTAATTCGTAATTTATATAAATGAAAATGTTTAACAGTTAATAAAAATAACGCAGATGTTAGATAAGGAACATTTTTGTACATAAATGAATAAAAAATTGTGATGCAAATATAAGTGCGTTATAAATTAGTTTTTGATTTTTTATAATAAAAAAACGTTGTGTATTGCAGTATTTGGTTTTTGTCTGGCGATGCTTTTGATTCTATTCTGAAATACCCTCTCGAGTCGCGTGACAAGTTGTGACTTAAGGGAGAGAGCAAAATAAACGACAAACTTGCCTTTGTGATGGATCACTAAAGAGATCGTTAAGATTCGTGCTTCCACGATGCCATCAATCGATCGGGCCAGCGAAATTGAAATGGAAGAATATGGCTAATTTGGTCGGACGTGCTATTAACTCGTATGAATGGAGTTCTCAGAATCGTTTGCGAACCTACGTTTTTGCCTAATTGCGGACTTTTTGCAGGGGCAACGCAACATTTTGCAGAATTGTTCACCGAAATGAATTGGCACATCGTCGTTCTCGTGTGCAAAATTGCAGAATGATTCGCAGTTTCAAAAGCCTTCGAAATTAACGAATACATGTGTATATAGCACTTTGGCTCTTCGTACCACAATGTCTTCGTTCCATTTCTCCAAACTTGATTATTAAAAGCCATTATTAAATAAATTGTCGAAATTACAAGTCACATGGATTTGAGCGAATTAAAAAAAGGCAAAATATTAAATCACTTTTAAAGGTACTTGCAATAAAGTGTTTAAATAAAGAGTTCTTATGTTTAAACTTTTTCTGGCTATAAAAAAAAGATTAAAGTGGCATTAATGTTTAGCAACCTGCATCATCTCATAAATAAAATCATCTCATTTTTCGAGATAAAAATATTCACGTGCATACACGCTCGTAAATAATAATGTTCTCCACTATTAATTTCGTTTTAAAAGCAAAAAAGGTCCTCATTAGCGAGAAGCATCATCTTCCAAATTCACTCAGTGATGCTGAAAATGCAGTTATATTTACATATTTGTTTTTATCTATTATTTTTATGTTGATAATATTTTACTGTCTTTTATTTTCAGTAACATAAAATACATCGGAACATTCAATATTAAATTTGAAGTTTAATTTAAAAAACATAATTAGATGTATTACTATCAGGTTAGTATATATTACAATGTAAGATAAAATGCACAATTTATATAGTTTAGCATGAAATTTTGTGTTGGTTTTGTCTGTATTGAAAGTCGAGATTTAACGAGTCAATTAAAATACTTAATATATTGCCTAATCTAAATAATATTTAGTCGTGTTATTCTCGTTATGGTTATCTCACTTCGATTGGAGTGCACTTGGTCCGGAATAAGTCGACTCGTATGCGAAATCACCGGTTATGCGCGGACCCATTTTTTCCTCGAAAACTGGTAATTTCATGTAATCTTCCTGTGCGAGGAAGGCGTGTCGGACCACAGGGATATTCCGGCAATGAAGTACAGGGCTGTGTGTCATTAACCCACTCTTGAGTCAAGAAACCGTGTCTACTCATCTTGATTCAAAGACTAAGCAAATTCTTAGTAACATATACATGACCTGACAATACGTCTGAGTTTTTTGAAAAGAATCGGAACACGGCGGAACCGGTCTAATAACGTAACATCGATTTTAAGAATCATAATTGCCCAATTTCATAATATAACAGCAACGTTTAAAATCAGAAAACTATACAATTTAATGTCATTCTATTAGTTTGTAAAAAAAAAGAAAATGGCATCCTCGATTAAAATCAAAAAGATATTAGTTTGATAATCAAAGTTCTTTTACATTTGCACACATAAAATTCATGAAGTTCAAAAACTTATAATCTTATAATCTTGCAAAAATATGCACAATAATATGTATCTCCATGTATATAATACTCAGGAATCATATAATTGACTTTATATAAATCACTGTGATTTAAACATATTTTATTTGATATAACAACACTACACATTTGTATATATGATACATATGAAAATTATGATTTTAATGCTGGTGTATAATATTAATTTAATTTACAGCGCTGTACCAACACGTTTTATAATTATGCCGCATTTTTTCTAATGTTAAGTAATACTAGTGTATGCTATAACTATAACGTTATCCTAGTATTTGACAATTAAAAATGTATTCTTGTTAATGTTAATTTTATAATATTGTGGTATTATTAACATTTGTTTATATAACTTTCATTCGATTTGAAATTTAACTCGTCTTATTTTAAGATAAATGTGTATTGTGACTTTTCTAGTTATAGGATTAAATTTTTTTATATTTTTCAAATTAAAAATTGATCTTTCTGAAATATGTGTATATTTATATGTGTATAGTTTAGTACTCACTTCTAAAATTATATATGTGTGGGTCAAAAATATTTAAATTATACATATTGCTAATGTGTTTGCAATGCAATGATAGAATAGAAAGTAATATATTACAATAGATGTGAAATGTAAAAAGATACTGTACAATCAAAGCGGAAGCGACTAAATGCAAACAATTATTCAAATTTATGCTTTTTACGTTACGAATTGTTTGATCGTTGCGACTCAATTATATAATTTGCAGAAATTCTTTACAGAGAGAACAATTTATTTACTTCATAAAATTTAATACAACCTCATAAACAAAATGGTAAATTCGCAGTGTGGCAGGAAATCCTGCAGATGTAATGTCACCGATAAAAGCAGGGGCACAAATTACGTCGAGTAGGTATAATGAATGGACCGTAATCAGCAGCCCATCAAGATCATTGTAACACAGATTACGATGTAGGCAGTAAAAATTGATATCTCTTTTGTTTTATCACACTGCGTAAATCTCAGACATGTCTTAATATTTTTTTTTTAAATTTGGTATGTAACCTAATTTACTTGATGTGTGGTCTAAATAATTCTGTAGAATAATATACTTTTACTTAGTACATAATTATGCTACAATTAAGATTAGGAGTTTAATTTCATATAATGCCTAATTTTATTGATAAATATAATTTTTAATTTCGATGTTTTTTAGGGAATATAATAAAACATGAATTGTTTAAAATGCAGTCATATTAAGATGATCTATTGTAATAATGATTAACAGTTTATGTTTTATAGATAACAATTACTTTATAATCATTGATTCATTTTTTATACATATCTGAGATCCTACTACACTACTTTATTATTTATTTGGTAAGCTTATTTTAAAATTTGTAGTAGTGCTTATTTTAAGCTTTTTAAAATTGTACCAATTCGCATTATTATTATTATTATTATTATTAGTGGTTATTGTGTATAATATAAGATACGTTTTGCATAAAAAACAGTAATTTATCTACATTTATTCCTCTAAGTATAAGGTAAGTATTCGATTAAAATTTTAATACTCTTTAGTGAAGGAAAGGAAATTGTATTGAGTAATTTTAGTGTTCAATACATGCTAGTTACAAAGAAATTATAATCACCAGATTGCGTATAATTTATATATATAGATAACAACAAATTATAGTAGATATGTACGAGTGTTGGAAAAATTCGAGTTAATGGCGTTTGACGAGATCTCGGTTCGAGCACGCTTCTAGATTGAACAGATTAAATATTGCAACGTACCTAAAATGTACAAATTACACAATGTTTTATAGAGTTTTTGAAATCTATAAAAAAAAACTTGAATCACATTTCAAATAAGGGTCGTTACATGAAAATTGTTGTATACAAAAAAATTCAAGAAAAATATGTTGGTCTCGACAAATATTACAAAATAATGAAATGATTATATTATTTACTGCAGCGCTATAAACAAAAATAAATTCTATTCTGAATAGAATATTAAAAAGTAAATTTTTAATTTAAACTTAAATATAGCTCAAACCTTCAAGATTATGTTAATTTCGTAACTAGCGCATGACATTGCTAATTATAATTGTATTTAAACTCAAACAATTTGCATATAACTAATATATTGTAATAGTCACCATAAGTTATAATAACCGATAAGGACGGATCGTTTAATATACAATAATTTGAATTTGGCGAATATGTAATTGAATTACGTCATTAGCTATATAAACATTGACCATTGTAATGTGATAAAAAGCTTTGATTATTGATAGCCCGTATTAATATAACGTAAAGTAAAAGTAAGTTTAAAAAAAATTACAATAAAACTGAATTGTTCGAATAAATGTAATTTATTGGTTTAAGTATTGAATCAAATTCTATTTATTACAGAATATATTTTCCACCGTTTTGATAATTTAATTGATTGTACTTTCTTGACGAATATTTACAATATTGCTTGATGTTATAAATGTGGTCATGATAAATTAATATATCAAATCTTTTTTATCATTGTTGTTACTATAATGTATTATTAAAAAATTATTATGAAATAGCACATATCTAACGAAATGTAACTGAGCTTTTATACCTAAAATGTAGGTGTTTCACATTATTTTCACCATGTTTAATTTAAATATACGGATTAATGAATTAAGAAATCATTAATATTTCGTCACCGTTATCAAAAAAATGTAGTACCTTTGTTTACCTGTTTCTGTCAACCTTTATTTTAATTAAAATATGATTAAATGTATATTTCTTTAATAATAACTGCATTTAATGGCATTCAATTTCATTATTAAAACGGAATTAACAATTAAAACTCAATTAAAAGGTATCATGAAGTTTTAATTGCTAAATTAATTATTCGTTCTGTACTGGTCAATGGGCCGGTAAAGATTATACTGGTCATAGGTTAAATGTTTGCACTTTAAAAGCTCGTAAAGAAACATGATTTTCCTTTTCATAATGAAAGGGTTAAAAGTATAGAGTTTATCGCGTTATTGCAAAAATAGTTCTAGCTAACCGGTAATTTTTGTATTTCCAGTGCAGCTGCGTAATGCGACCACTACCAACATCATGTCACGGACCACCACCAGTCTCGACTTCCGCCTCGTCGAAGGCACACAGTGTTGTACACTTCCTCACGTTTCTCAGATTCTCTCAGTCGCACCGGAGCCACGTGCGTGCTCGGTTAATGCTCCAGCGACATTTCCAAGTTGACGACAAAAGCTCATGCTAATCAATTAGAAAACAAACTGTGAAACAAGTGCAACAACGTTTTCACACATATTCATAAGATAACACAATTTTTACTCTTTTGTGAAAACTGTAAATTTTCACTTTGGAGAAATTTGCGAATAAAGTCATATTTGCGATGTCCTTTACGTGTTTTAAGGAGCCACCAATGTGACATTTATTATAAAATCGTAAAAATGTAAATATCTGGAACAATATACAGATGTATATAATTATATATTTAATGACACTTGTGAAACGTAAGAAACTGTGACTCACCTGTCAGAGTTAATTCTTTTAGTTTATGAAAATTGGAAGAAAACTTGACAAAACGGTTTCAAACATTCTACAAATAATACTCATTTTGTTAGTCAGTGCTTTTTAAACAAAATATGATGGTGCCTTAAATGACAGTGTTGATTGCATTGTATTCGATGCATTCAATTTTGGAAACTCGTTAAATGAATACATTTTTGATAAAATTTGTATTAAACGAATCGACATTTTAATAAGAAAAACAAAGGTAGAATCTCATGTGATCCTTCGTGTCGTGATCCTCGTGAATGGTCTGGGAAATAATCTCGGCGCATTCGAAAATCGTACAGGACATTTGGATTATCGTCATCGAGGTACGTGTGCCATTCTCGAGCTACGTTCTCACGCTTCGTCGAACTCTTTTCAACTCCGACTGCTAAAAATAATCATGACATTTATTTAAATGTTGTACTGAATTTTAAATTATTAACGATAAGAGTTTGGGTATTTCTGTGCCAAAGTGCTTTTAGAACAAGATGTTTTAAGTAGAGTTTTTGTGTGGGTTTATTTTATACCGACGGTGCGTTTTTAATCGCAACAAGTGTTATTAATGCATGACAGTTTTTCAATATTTATAATAAGGATACTGTATGAATATTACACGATGAATAATGCAATGTAAAGATCATAATTGCAAACCAATATAATTTCGTCGTGAGCTGATTTAATTAATAAATTATTAAATATTTGGTATGTAAATTAAATAAATGTAACTAATTAAGACGTAAGGTTATTAATTAAAACAAATTCGAACATTTTAACACAATAAACAATTATTTTCAACAATAGATCTTTGACTAACTGTTTAAAATGTATTATTCCCAATTAGAACCGAAACTTTTTAGAGACGTTTCGTTAATGAAATATAATATGAAACGTTGCAGAAATCTTTCGGTTCTGATAGGGTTTATTGTTTTCCATTTGTGGCAATACGAATAATAATTTTTTATCACAATTTACACACATAATATCACTATTTGACACTGTTTAAAGTGAAAGTAACATTGTATCAAGAAAAGTTATTCACTCATTGATATGGTTTAAAATAAATTTCCAATTCAACATGAAAAATATGTAAGTTACACATTTTTGACTTGGATACACATATTATTTAGTACAAAATGTGACATTAGTATAAATATATATCGGTAAAAATTAACGATAAAGTGAATATGTATAAACATAACAATTTGATTGAATAAAATTAGTATACGTTTAAGAATCATAACAATTGTAAAAAATGTTCAGATAAATATTAAGAGATGTTAACTTAGACTCCCTATAAAAACTGTTCCACTCGACAGTTTTTGGCGGCAATCCAAGTTCCTCCTGCAAAAACCGTTGCTTTGCTGGTCGTATCATTAAGAAGTTTGCAATAAATTTGCATATATCTTTCATTGCTACCTTTTCATTTCCAAACCTTGTTCCTTTAAGGAAATACTAAAATACAGAATAAATATGGAATTTTAAAACGAGTACAGTAGTTCTCACTAATAATGTTTGGAATAACGACAAACATATTTGCAAATATATACAGCGTTAATAAAAATTAAATTATCAAAATATGTTCTCTTATAAATAAATTTTACTTAAAAATAATATTACATCGTTCACAGATAATTATAGGAAATGCAGTAATGTTTAACATATTGATAATATTAGAAAATGATAACAAGAGAACTAATATTATATTTAATTATTCCCGTAAAATTTTGTATTGATTTTCCAAACAATAATTTTTTGTTCTTAAGAAATAAAAGCATAACATAAAATCAACAGTTTTTAACATTTTATTAACAGACATAAACAAAAATTGAAATAGATATTTGTCAGCTTTTATCAAGCAGTGGTTTAAAAAACTATAATTACTGTACACGAATGTATTATCATTCGCTTTATTGATATTATTTCCTCGTAACATGATACTAACCATGTTTTTATTCGCGCCATAAATATTACTCGAAGCTTTTTAATATCATTTATTCTGAAATTATACCAATTTTTTTCATCAGATACCCAAAGATAATAATAATAATAGCTGTTTTTTAATATGCTCTTTTATTTGTCAGATTGAATATAATATTAATCTTAATTGAATCGTTTAAATCCGATTAAAAAGTTAAATAAATTATCACAATCTATTATTAAACATTCACAGAATCAAATGTTTCATGTTATACTTACTATATTCGTAAAATGTTAGTAAGAAGTTTGTTTGGCCAAAGATTTTAAGTGTTACCATTCGTGCAGTATTCTGATACACATACTAAAATGAAAGCAAAAGATACAGATATATAAACAAACCCAACGTCTGTCATCTTATGATTTAAAACGGAATAAAGTGAATATGAAAACAAGATCTTTAAAGCATTTACAATATAATTTGTAACCGAGCAATGTTGAACAAATTGATTTAAGTTTTTTTAAAAATATACGTCTTGCAATTAATATTTTCAATTCCTTAACTATGGCAAAAGATGTGACATTTTTAATAAAAAATGATATTATTAAATTATAGTGAAACAATTTTTATCTCTACTTGAGACTATTCAACAAACCACAAACACTTGTAAACTAAGTAGATATTATTTTCATGAGTCAGTGTTCAAGGCACAAGGTCCGCAGGTGAAAGACATAATTCATACAACAATCCGCACATGATCAATAATCTGCAATGACAAAGAAGTAATATATATAAATACAAATTGCAAAGGAGTCGTAGCATCATAAATAAGGAATAATATAAGCACACCCTGTAAAGCCTAAGATCGCATAAAAATGTTAATCGATTACCTTTATTACAAAATGTGAATATCAAACCAAATTAACGAATTATCATAATTCTTCGATTAATATTTCTGCAAATATTTGTTATGTACATAATGGTCAAAGTGGTTCATCATATAAAATGGTACAGGATAATGAAAATAGGTACTTTATTACATGCATAATGAAATAATCGATAATAAAAATTTGATGTTCCTGCAAGTGCATTGAGCAAAGATGTATTATTCGTATTGAGATGCAAATAACCGTAGAATTACAGGATGCAAAGGTTTCATGGCTTCGCATAAACCTCGCTAAACGTGTCTACGCACGGCAGCATCCTGTCATATGTAAATTGCATGTATATCGTAAATAGCCACGTACGACGGATACCCTCAATTTATTTCACTTATTCGCGACAATGCTTTCGCGTTATTTAATTCGGTTATACCCAATTGCATACAATTAAATTATATTTGCTTTGCAGCGGAAGGCGACCCAGACGAAAGAATTAAACTCACAAGTAGTGCATTCATAAACGAGTCACATGATAATTAATATTAGGAAATTATCAGTCTATATTCGATGTCGATCTATGACCAACAATTGATCAACAATTGATTTAGAAAAATTTGTCATAAATGTACTGAGAATTATAGTCAATGTTAGCAGAGTTTACAGGCTACATAAATTATGACTGTATACGAATTTGTCCCACATAGTAAATAGTTTTGGCTTCAGTTACTATCAAATATGTATAAAACTAATACAAAAACGGTAATTTATAAAAATGAAAATTGCAATGCTAGTATCATATTTTTATTTGTTACTTTTGTTTTGAGTAATCTTCAATAGTATTAATAAAAAATTATTTTACGTGTATCGGAATTTAATATAATCAAATGTATTATTTAATATATAAGAATGTATCATTATAAATTTTAAACTTTTTTAACTGTTTTTTAACCAATTTGAAAATAAGAATTAATATTTACAATCTATTGTAAAATCCAATTTTTATTCATAATAAATACAATATCTATAATTTCTAAGATGTATTTGATTAAATGTTATACTTTCAATTCATTTTGAATGAATTGAGATTTAAACCATATATTTTTACTCTAAAACAATAACCATATTCGGATGCATTTTGCAGGTTCTCCAGCAGGGATTTCGCGAACCGTTGCTGAAATTCTTCGCTGAGTCGGAGTCCGTATTTATAGACTCGTGTTGGAAACAAGCAAGTGCGTACGTAAAGCCTGAGCGTCGAGGGCGCGCCTTTTGCGAAAACGTCGCGCGCGCGACCATGAAGCGATGCGTCCGCGTCGCCACGAGGATGCCTTTGCCTCGATTTCGACGTCCTCAGGCCGCACCATCCGCGGAAAGATGATCCGAGCCGATCTCGTTTGCATCCTCGAGTTTGGGATCTTATTGCTTACGATCGTTGGTCCGGCAATATGTGAGAATCGTCACATGGTAAGTAACACTATTTTTCTAATTTAAATTAACATTCGTTTTATTGACATTTTCATTTCTCTTACTTAAAAATATAATCTTTAATTAGCAAAACTACTCAATTGAATATTTCTCGCTTCACAAGCATTAAAATTAAAAATCACTCTACGTGATTACATTAGAAATATTTTAATATCATAAAACATGAATTTTGTCAATTAAATTCTGGGAAAACGGTATCTATTCATTTTTTAGAATTTTTTATTCAAATCATACTTATAATCCTGTAATTTAATAAGAAAATAATTCAATTTATATTAACTAAAACCCTTACTCTCAACATTCACATTTGACGTCGCGAAATTGTGTACATTTTAATAGCATAATTTATTACATCGGCCGGATATTTTCCAGTGTATGTGCTTAACTTGAACTACATAGGAAAACAATGTTTGCGCCATCTAGCAAAGGTACCAGTAATAAACAGAAGTGAACAACAGTGTGCATGCAGGGTCTGCCAAAAGTCTCGGGACTGGTCGAATATCTTGATAACAATGCATTTTAGATAAACAAAAATGTAATGTTCCAGACAAAAGTTATCCAGTTATGAAGGATCCATATGTTGGTTCATATTTTGAACACCTCCATGTTTCTCGTTCAAGAGATTGGGAGGGGGGGGGGACTGTTTCAATTAATTATACTAATAAAATAAATAGTACTTTTATAACTGTACTTTTGTTTCTTTACTATATTTATAAAAAAGACGTATATCAAATTTTGAATTTTTCAGTGATAATAATTATAACTTATACATTTTTCATAAATGTTGATAAGATTATTGTTACGCATTCGAATGATCACAAATTTCATGTTGAAATCCTTTTTTAACGTATATTTCGCTACATCTCATACCTCTCTAAATAATTAAGTGCGAAACAATAAAGTTAAACAGTAAGAAATTATATCAATTACTTAATTATATATATTTATTTTGTGCCAGAAATAATTACTAAAAGTTCATCTTTTATAATGCAATAAGATATATTACGTTTATATCACAAAACATTCAAAGTAAAAATATTCTCATAATTTACACTATTTTATTTAGCAGTGTTCTGAATTGAGTTCAATACAACAGTGAGTGTATTTTTACAGAATTCAACGAATTCAATAAATTCAGAACAGGATGGGATTTGCAAAATAAATAAGTGGACCCAAAATTGAAAATTTAGGTACGAAAAGATTCATAAACACAGCACGGTGTTTTACCGATTAAAATTAATGCTCGATCGTCGTTCCGTCACTAAGCTACCAACTCAATTTGAGAACAAATTGGAGATAGCCCTTTTTAGCCGTGCATGGGACAATGATTACTATAATTTGCTTTCGTGACTATCCTTAGTTTCTGTCAATTACACACTGCACCTCACAATCTAATGGTCCGAGTATAAAGACACTCCGAGTATACTTAAAAAATATAACTATAATAACACAGCAGCAACCCACTAAACATCCGTCCTTGGGGATGAGTGCCTCTTACGAGTGCTCGTTACCATCGGTTACTTATTAAATGTGAGGCATTCCAGCAAAATTATTTATGCTGCGAGAATGAAAGAACAAAAAACAAAGCAAATAATTGCAACTATTTATTTCTTGTGTCAATTTAACACTAGAATTGTGATTGTTTACTTTGCGCGTAGAGTTTTTTAAATTTGGACTTCATACCTGGATACTTCATTTGACATTCTAAATCCAACAGATTAGATTGTTAATACCTTAGTAGGATGTTTAAAAACAAATTTAAGTTACCTGCAGTTTTAATATGATTATGTTTCCATAGTTAATTCATAATAATAGTTTGTAGTTAGATTATATAAGTAATCTTTTCGCACAGTTTTGAGGTTGCATAGATTATATTATTGAAAACGCGATTCTTAGAAGTGATAAATAATTGTTAAAAAATCTACTTTCACACTCA
>JABFOW010000286.1:0-13045 GCA_022817725.1 Archaeoteleia sp. ZL-2020 | reverse complement strand
ACACTTAACAAAGAACAAACATAACTTTATTGAAGAGGATATATTTTATGCGACAATTTACACGCTCAAATATTAGACCGTCGCAGATGGCCTCTGAGGCTCAACTCACTACCGTCGTGCGTCCGAGTGGTCGTCTCACCAGAGGTCGTGCACACTCGCATTTATGTCTAAATATAATTTCAAAATACAACATACTCCCACCATGGACCGATAGGTTCATTATCAATTATTAATATTAATAGGTGAACGAAAAATATTTACGTAAGAATGAAATATTAACATGAGAATGGAAAAATGTGAAACACTAGTCGTAGAATACAAAAATGTTCCGATTTTTTTTTTTTTTTTTATTCAAAGGATTTGTACATTACATAAATACACATCAAATTAAAAAGGAACAGTTTAAATACAAATAAAACACTATGTTTTCAGAGTTCTAATCTAGCTGGCCTTTTCAATTGCCTACCACTGCGAGTAGTGACAATTTTTTTATCAGTCTTTACGTTTAATTGTCTTTTGCCAGCTTTAAGGAATATCTCTTGTTTTCCAACTTCTTGAATTTTAATTTCTTTCGGCTCAGAAATCACTTTCTCTTGAATTTCACTTGGTCCCGACGCATCCAACTCTAGAGGGAAAACGCGTTGTACTGGGCGAGACACCTCGCCATTAGAAGTTTTTAAACGCACGACACTAGTAATGCCATCCTTATTTGAGAATATTTTTGTCACACGGGCCATCGGCCACAACAGTCGTTTTTTTGAGTTGTCCTCAATCAACACTAAATCGCCAACCTTTATTTTCCTGTTCTCAGTACGCGGTTTCGTTTTGTTCACCAGCTGACCCAGGTACTCCGAACGAAATCTATCTCTAAGGTTGTCGATCAGTGACTGTTTATATCTGTAGCGTACGACGATGTCTGTTCTCTCGATAGCGTCAATATCTGGTACACCTATTTCCTTTATGCCATGTAAAAACATAGCTGGTGATAGTGCTATTAGATCATCTGGATCTTCGCTAATGTAGGTTAGTGGACGTGAATTTATAATCGATTCTTTGTCACACAAAATCGTCGTCATTTCGGTGAAAGTCACTCTCGCTTTTCCTAGAGTCTTTCTTAAAATTTGTTTTGTTGCTCCTACAAGTCGTTCCCACCATCCTCCCCACCAAGGAGTTGCTGGTGGAATAAATCGCCATTCGATTTTTGATGCTTCACTGTAAGTAGATATCGTAGCCCAATTCAATTTTCGAAAAGAATTTTCGGCGCCTTCAAAATTAGTTCCATTATCGGTATAGATTATGTTTGGTCCACATCACTACATCATCAGGCTTTAAAACTATTGGGCAGCGAAATTTGAATTTGTCTTCTCTATTGAATATTTTTGTCTTTATTCGAATAATACCAACTTCGTCAATAAATGGGTTTAAAAAACTAATCTGCGAGTCATGTATCCCATTAAACATCTCAATTTGTGTGGTTCGTACAACATAACTTTCTGCATCTATTATCTCTTGAGAGCTTAACTCATCTGCTCTTCTGTGAATAGATTCGACCCCACAGTTGTGCACAAAACGTTTAACCCAAGCTACCATGCGCACGATTTTTCGGTAAGACGATAAATATTTTACATACCATCCATTCGGATGGTCTACCGGATTTTGTTGAACCATGAGTGCCAGTGTTTTTGTTTTCTTTATTTCTGCTGCGATTTCTTTCTCGTTTGGGGTGAAATCGGATAAGGGCCAGGCATTTTCGTCACTGCTCAACCAAGCTGGGCCCTCCCACCACTTACCCGCTTTTAGCTGTTTCAGATTACAGCCCCTTGATGGTAGATCAGCTGGATTGAATTCTCCTGGTATGTGTTTCCAGTTTTTCGGTGTTGATAATTCTCGAATCTCCTGGACTCTATTGTAGACGAAAACATTCCACTGGCCATCTCGTTGTATCCAGGATAGAGCGGAGCTTGAATCCGACCAAAAACACACCGGTAGATCTTTACCGTCGATCGCGGCGATAACTGAATTGGCCAGCCGCGCTCCAATATTGGCAGCCAGTAATTCAAGCCTCGGGATGGTGATGTCTAATGACGGAGCAATACGCGTCTTCGCTGCCAACAAACTTTTGAGCATTTTTCATCGCCATCTTTAGAATATTCCCAGCCCCTTAACTCAAATTTAGCTCCAGCCATAACAGCAGTTGCATTTTCGACAAAATGATGTAACTCTGCTTTTGTGCTCACACTTGCTACGCAATTATCGACATAAAAACATTTTCTCAATTTTTCTGCTACGGAGCATTGTTGTGAGTCAAGGGTCTGAGAATCAATTATGTTCTTTAGATGGTGTTCTATGGTAGCAGCCAGCAAAAAAGGACTACAAGTTAATCCAAAAACCACCCCTTTATGTCGAAATACTCTGATATTCCCTTCTACATACCAGAAAAATCTAAGAAAATCACAATCGTCTCGCCGTACGCTGATCTGCAAAAAAGCTTTCTTGATATCTGCTATCACTCCGATATTTTCTTTCCTGAAGTTCAGCAAGACAGCTGGTATCAGCTCTATCAAATTTGGACCCTTGTGCAAACAGTCATTCAGCGATGGGCAGTTTTGCATTTTTGCTGAAGCATCAAACACTGGACGAATTTTTGTTGTACTTTCCTGTTTAACTACATGTCGATGAGGCAAGTAGTGGCCAAAATTTTGTACCTCATCTTCTGGTACGATCTCGATGATCCCCTCGGATAACCAGTCTTTAAATACGGCATCGTAAGATTCAAACAAATTTTCCCGTTCGAGTCGTCTGACTACCGTTGCGAGTCTCCCTTTTGCTAGAAGCAGGTTGTCTGGTACTGGAGCGTGATCCTCAATCTATGGGAGAGCAACTTCGTATCGTCCGTCATTTTTCCTATTTACGTTTTGCTCGAAAAATTCTCTGACCTTGTTTTCAGTATCTTTTTTTGACCTTCTCTTCGATGGATCTTCAATGCCCAAAACATCTAGGTCCCACAGGTCAGATACTTTTGCCTCGCGTACCAGCATCGACGTGAGCAAGAGAGCCGTATCGTTGTGTTTAAATTTTGACGTGTCTTTATTCTCACCCATGATTGTCCAACCTAGGAAAGTCTCCAAAACCGTCATTCCATTTTCAAATTTTTCGATGCGGCCCGTGAGCAGCTTTCTTGCGATGTCGGCTCCAATAAGGATATCAATGGAATTTATATCATCGCCTGTATCAGTGAGAAAAATCCCCTTTTTTTCTAGATTTTTAATCCATTGAGTGTTCTGAATAACGGGGATGTTTACAAATTTCTGCCTGGTCCAAAACTTCAAAATTGCACCTGTAACTGTCATCCAGATTTTTTACTCGTATACGATATACGTTATGGTCATGGATTTTGGACGTTACGCCCCCAAACAAACCGTGTTTCACTTGTTGTTTTCCGATTGGCACACATCGAAGTCTTTGCGCGACCTCGCTCCGAACATATGATCGTTGGCACCCACTATCGATAACAATGCGCACCACGCACTCGTTTTCGTCGGTATACATGCGCGCCCTCAGTGTGAGTAACTGAATATCCGAGCGATTCAACAAACTTGCTAGGTTATGTTCTCTTCTGACAACGTCTGATTCTGGAAGCACTGCGCTAGTTTTGGCGTTCTCAGGTTTGGACACTTCACAACACATGACTAGTTCATGTCGCCGCGAACACCAAGCACATTTTACATTTGTTCGGCATTTTTTATAACTATGCCCCGGTTTCAAACAGTAAAAGCAAACTCTTGTATCTCTCACAATCTGTCGCTTTTCTTCGTAGGGCATTTTCTTTGCTTTGACACAAGCACAATTTTCATGAACTTCTTGACAAAATATACAATTGTTCTTCTTAGCCGGTTTTACATGTAACAGGTCTACCGCTGTGGCAACATCATTCACCTGTAATTCGTCCCGTCCGTACCGATTTTTTTAGACTAGTGATAACCTTCTGGTAGTTTTCCTTCGTAGGCGGGTAGCTGAGAACTAATTGTTGTGCCTAGGAATCTGGCGCCATCTGTTGGATCAAGTACCGAAACTTAATTTCCTCGTCCATGTTTTTGTCCTCATGGAACTTCTTGTGTTGTCTCCAGAACTGCAACCAGTTTCTCGCATTTCCCGAAAATTTCACTAATTCTAGATCTGGGAACTTGAATGAACTTTTTTGGCTCTTCATTATGACTGTAGCATTTTGTTGGCTGTCATTCGCAATTATCGGTTCTTCTCTGTTAGACAATTTTAAAACAAGATATTCACTTTTATACTTGTCCAACTTATCTATTTCTGCCTGAATTTCAACCTCCGTGCTCGTCTCATCGTTAATCATGCCGTCTAATACACACGTCGATGCCTTCTCGAGATCCGCCATCTTGCCTTCGAGAATGAGAAGTGACGCGTCGACTTCATTCTTTGTGATATTCGAGGACCCCATTGTCAAATTCTGAAATGCGTGCATGGCCCTTGTTAACGCGGTGCGTCGCACAGTTTGTAATTTCTTTAAACTCGACAAGTTCGCCATTATAACTTTTCGTTTGCTGCACTATTACGTAGAATCACACGCGTAGCGTCCGTCGTGCGTCCTGTCACGGTCGCCAAATGACAAATAATGTCCGTTATTATCGTGCAATAGTATAGGATCTTAAAGGCTTTTGTGTAAAGAAGCACGAGAGACAACACTTAACAAAGAACAAACATAACTTTATTGAAGAGGATATATTTTATGCGACAATTTACACGCTCAAATATTAGACCGTCGCAGATGGCCTCTGAGGCTCAACTCACTACCGTCGTGCGTCCGAGCGGTCGTCTCACCAGAGGGCGTGCACACTCGCATTTATGTCTAAATATAATTTCAAAATACAACACTTGGTGTTATATATGACCAACTCATTTTGAATGAATAGGCATAATATTTACAAATTGAGACGTATCATCAAACACTAATATAAAAAAATGATATATTTTTCGGATGAATAATCGTTTTTTCGTGACGTAATTTTTTCGTATTTAATGGCGAACAATTATTTGAATTATTGTGAAAAGGTTTGACTGCATTTTGTTTGAAATGGAATGTGATCGAATGATGGCGCCAACTAGGTTTACGACATGTGATATATATAAAATAGCGATACCAACTGATTATTTTTTTACAACCAAATTCGTACCTGTCCGAGTCAACGCTCTGCTCATCATCAACATCTTAATCATTCTCATACATGGATTCATAATCAAATTTTATTTAATGGACTAAATTTTCTTATACTCTACGTTAAATTTTTATTTTGATTATTACTGAAGAGGTCACAAAATTATAGGTGCCGAAACGTCTATGTTTTTTTACTTATGTATTTGTATTTATTTTTAACCATAACGTCAACTTTTGTACTTATTTTGTCTGAATTGTAATTGTTTAAAAATTTGAACTGTAAAAATTTGACTCTTGTGAAAGTTGCAAAATTACAATTTCTTATCTATAACAATTTTTAGTAATTTGTTTCTTTATTAACTAATTTATTATTTGATTATTTTTGTGAATGTCATATTTCTATTTGCTTGAATAGACCAAATTTATTTATAATCATTAACTGAAATAATTTAGAACTATTTTGTATTTATTATACACTGTAATTTCTTTAAGCTCTGCAGTAAAAATACATTGAGAGGAAAGTGTTATCTCAATTTTTTAGATTTAACGAATCTTAGTGAATTATAGAACGTTAGAGTATTTAACCAAAAACATAACGTCGAATGAAATAAAAGAATAAAACCTATCAAGCAGCTTGTATTCCGCAGGAATGCTGTATTATAAATTCACCAACTGCATAAAATACAATAATTTCGGCTGAACAAGCTAAAAGAAACATGACAGCTCTTGATACTGTAGGAGTATTTCTCCAGTCTATAAATATCTAGAAATTGAAGGAAATTATTGAGTACATTACAATAAGTAAAAAAATTTTCGCTTTCCTTAAACATAATTATTACCATATATACTGTTGTACTATAGATAGTCATTTGGAGAATCACTCCAAATAAAAACTAATGACTTGTAGATTATCTTTAATTTGTCAACAAATCTTTATATGTTGAAAAAATGATATATGTTATTAATAATCTCGTATTTTATTAAAGTTACATACAAATTCATAATGATTTGACTATTCAAATTTGTTGACTATTAAAACTTGCCTTATAGCTTTTATGTGTCGTATGGCACACCAACGAAGTTTATTTACAGTATCATTACAATTATTAACAGATTTGTCGAAAGTATTGACATGTGAGTCACTTCCTAAGATTTCCAATTCATGTCTAAACAAATAATGTAATGTATGTTAATAATTACACCAATTCATTAGTGGGCATTTCAAATTTAAAATAGGTCATTCTGTGTAAAACAGGAGCTAAAAATAATAAAATTGTTTACTACTTGCATTTTACGGAACCCCTCACCAATTCGATTATAAAGTAAGTAAATTATTATTTTCTTCTGAACATTAATATGGTATTAAAAAAGTTCACTTGCTTGTGGTTTTGAAGAAAAACGTAGTTTCGTTCGAGTATGTGAAATACCGATATACTTATACACTGTGAGAAAAATCAGGGTAAAGTTTACTATATTTTACTCGACATTTAATAGTTATAATTATAAGAAACCTTATATTAATAATCTTAATAGCACATTGAAAAGAACACAACAATATGTTGCATCTATTACGAGATTGATATAGTAATTCTTACATATATAAATACCAGAAAACTTGTACATACGTTCTATTCATATATCAATAACGTAATCTAGTAACTTAACCTCATTTTAATTATTCCTGTTGTCATGAAATTTTAATTTTAGAGGTTAGTTAGTTAAAATATAATAAGCAATTAATTCGATAATGAGAAATATAGCTAACCTCCAAATTTTATTTTCAAGTAATATATAAATATAACATAACCTCTCATATTAAAATTTCATGAAGACAGAAATAATTAAATTGAGGTTCATTTGTTAGGTTACGTTACACATAAAGGGAATAATAGAAGAATTATATTAAAAAAATCATTGTATAACCTTAATTAATCCACTGCAAAATAAGTCGAGTAACTTCAGCTTTTTATGATAAAAATATTACTCGAAGAGTAATATTTACTAGTATTGAAGGACGCTGAGTGATGTTGACAACCCTGGCGGAAAAATTTTCTACGAAAAACTAAGAATTACTAAGAAAAACTACGAAATAAACTATGCATAGCTATAAATAACTACGAAAAAATTACGCGTTTCTATGAATTTCACTATAAATTGGAACATTACATATAGTAACGCGTACAGTTTCGCAGAAAAATTACGAATTACTACGCGAAATTACGAAATTGTCGGATGCAGTATGTCTTAATTAGACGTAAAAGTACGTAGAAATTGTGTGGCACAATTCTTAACGCGCATAGTAATTCGTAGTTTTTCTACGAAACTTTACGCGTTACTACAGTAATGTTCCAATTTATGGAATATCTTCACATGGGTAACTTTTC
The DNA here is from genome assembly GCA_022817725.1 of Archaeoteleia sp. ZL-2020. Lineage (NCBI taxonomy): Eukaryota > Metazoa > Arthropoda > Insecta > Hymenoptera > Scelionidae > Archaeoteleia > Archaeoteleia sp. ZL-2020. Next base: position 5,482 of record JABFOW010000286.1, on the reverse strand, counting down.
ATGGGAAATCTTCCCATGGGATATTTTTTAACGGGTACGCAAGCCAATGGGAAATCTTCCCAACCTTATACAATTTATAGAAATGTATAGAAAAACATTCATTTTCTAATTGCTTTTAGTTGTAGAAAACACTGTGTATAAAAAGATATAGAAAATTATAAGATAGCCATCATTGCAATTAATCGAAATATATACATCTTTGAACACATAGAAACGTATAACTTTTCTATATACAAATAATTATACAACCTTATACAATTTATAAAATTTGTATAGAAAACATTCGTTTTTTATTTATTTTTAGTCATAGAAAACACGGTGTATAACAAAATATATAAAATTATAAGATTTATATCATCACGATTGATAGAAATGCATAGAGTGAATAGAAATGTACACATTTTGAATACTTTTCTATATTTTCCTATAAACTATTTTCAACAGAGGGAATCTTTGAAAAGTACACGGTGAAAACATGCCTTTTTATGATCTAATTTATTGTAACTAATTGTACTATCTTACATTGAGGGAAATTTATGGTTGTCTGCTCTGCAAAATTTGATACAGTTTTCTGCGCTAAAATATCAAAGTTACCGTAATATACTGGATTAATAGAAGCACAAGTATCAATAATACGGTGTCGCATATTCTCACGTGTTGTAGATACTTAACGATAGCATAATTCTTTAATCCCTAGAGACAAAAATCTTCGCATTAGTGTTCCGAGGTCAGCAAAGAATCTTAACGATAGTAATGTTAAATCGTATGATACGGAAGATGAAACCGTAAAATTACTTTATCTGATTCTGATTAAGACCTGAGAGGATTCAGTCAGAATCCTCCTATTAAATATAAAATGAATGTATAGATTATATTTCAAATCATAATGTATTATTTCTTGTCAAGCATAAATAAAATAAATTTGTATATTAAATCATAAACATTCATTTATTTTATTGTGCAATGCTTTAATCATAGTTTGTGATTATGATAAAATTGGCTGGGCGAATACGTTTTTAGTTTTTACGGTAATTATGACCATTGACGGTTAACTGACCAAAACTATATTGACTGGTCAATTGCACAATCCTAATCCTATACACTGTAAAAAATAATACTTCAATATTAAGAAGGCTGTCTTTTAAACACAATTCCACTACAGTTAAAACGATATAGAATGTTGAAACGAAGATTCAGTCAATATACAATAACGCAGTGTTTTTGTGAAACGAAATAATTAGTTTTTTAATAAAATGATATCTACCCTGACGGAACGGAGACGTTCGCTCTATTTTCAATGTTGCTGCAAAGTTCATGCAACTTTGTAACGTTCAACAAGCAACGATGATGATAGTTATTTTTGTTTGAAAAGAATACATCCCGAACTAACGAATTAGATTGAAAATGTTGAATATAAGTACATCGATCAAGAGGTAAGTATGTTTATATATTACTGTACACAAATTCGTATATTATATTACATGTAGAAAAATATTTATATATTATATTTATATATTATATTATATTACATGTAATATAATATATAGATATTTTTCTTTCTACATAGTAAGAAAAATGTTGCCTCTGTAGGAATAAATGTTACAAATTTAAAACCTGGTTACAGTTCAAAGGATCTTTCCGAATTGAAAAGGAACTGGTATACGAACTAATTGAATTGTATAAGCAATCTACGTATTACCCTAAGGATAACCATGGTGGATTAATCTGTCAGACAGCAGTAAGATACATTTTGTGTTTTCTTTGGTATATTTGAAGAACATGGATTATTTCTTTAATGAAAATAGATTTAAACAACCTGCTGGAGTTAACTATGTACATGCTTCTAGATCAATTTAAAAAGTAAAATTTTATTTCCCTTCAAGACCTTATTTTCTCAAAAAGTTTATTTGTATTTATCCCGAAATTATTTCTCCTACAAAATGTGTGAAATCAAACATCAATGCCAAGAAAATAATTATTTTCCTCCAAGCCATTATTACACTGCTTAGACAATAATCATGAACAGTGATAGTTAGACTCTATTCTAAATAATTCTTTCCCTAAGTCTAAATTTGATTCCTGCTATGTACTGGGTCTGCTTGTATCTTGTCTAAAAACGGGGAGAAATCTTTTAACCCGTAATTTCTGCATGTTGATAACTTTCCAAAAAATACTTCATTGTTCGTTTTTTACAGATATTCGACTAAATAATTACTGTAATCTTTTCAGACAATACTAAGCTTCTAAATTGTATGCAGTATGTCGGAATAATTTTTTCGAATAATATTTTCTTTGCGAAGAATAAATTGAGATAACTACTAATAAGTAATAGAGTTTAACTATCACTGTTCATGATTATTGTCTAAGCAGTGTAATAATGGCTTGGAGGAAAATAATTATTTTTTTGGCATTGATGTTTGATTTCACACATTTTGTAGGCGAAATAATTTCGGGATAAATACAAACAAACTTTTTGAGGAAATAAGGTTTTGAAAGGAAATAATTATCTTCTTGGCATTGCTGTTTGATTTCACACATTTTTGAGGCGAAATATTTTTGTAGGGGTCATATATGTTTGTTATTTTTTTTGAAGTTATTGATATCTCCAATATTTATTAATAATATTTTCCGCTGTCGACTCGGCGCTTGATACTCAGCTCTTGATACTCAACGCCTCGGTGAGTTATGGTACGCGCGCTGAAGCGATGACGTGACGGGAATGATGGTTCGGCGGCGTGCCACGTCGCGGCGTATGGATGCGCATCTTTCGCGGCTGGACTGTGGCCCCGAAGGTAAATGTAGAGGCGCAAGATGAATGGATGGTAGACAAGCGACTGCTTAGTAAACCTTTGTCTTGTAACCAAGTGACTCATTAAAATAAATTGTTACGAGAGGATTATTTTTGGCGATCTTCATTCCTCTTCCTGCCTTGAGGCTTATTCGGCGTTCGCTGCAAAGGCAGCCCGCCCGATTCTCGCCTCCATCGGCCTGAGACCCCTCCCTACCTCGTCCCCACCATCCCTCAATCACTTCGAGTGCTCGTAGCAAAAGCCGCCCGCTCGGACCTCCATCTATTCCAACCGTATATGGGGAATCGGAGAGGGAAGCGATACTGGTCGGGGCAACAGCGCCAGGAGGTAACGGAGGCAAGACAACTCGAGGTGCACGATCGCATGGTGTTGCAGCTCGACACAGAACTTCGCGAACTTCTGCCTGAGTTGTTCCACCCACCGGCCTCGGCACTCTCTACGAACGACAACGCTTCAACACTTCCTGTGATATTCATTCCGATTACATTCGGCGTACCTAAAATCGTCTCCATCGAGAGGCTCGACAGAGTGGTCAAAATGAAACTCTCTCAGCGTGGAAGAAGCAGCTTCTGAGGGAACTCTTCGAAGACGAGGCGAAACCCCAATACAGTCCCCGTCTTGTGTCAATTTGGCGCACAAAGTGGGGCACAGAATGTTTGATAACTTCACGAACCTACGGCATGGGCATAGCACGGACACCGGGAGGACCTGGTACTGCCCCTAAGAAAATGCGAGGAAGACCACGAAAAGAAGTTAACTCACTACCAGGAGTGGATAAACACCTGGTGATGCTCAACTCAATCGAAGACAATATGGCTGAAACTGAGGAAGCGGGAGCAATAATTCCTGCGAGGACAAGCAACTAGACGTGGATTCATCAACAGAAGAAGAATTAAGACCAAATCTTCAAAAACCACGGGAACAAATACTAACCCACGAAATTCCAGGGACAGCCAAAGAGCCACGGCAGAACCGACCACCATATCAAACTCAACGACAATATTCTCCTGAACTTGGTCTACCGCGCCCAGAAGAAGCAAGAAAGCATCGATCAACGCAAGCACGGATCATCGAATTAATCACCACTGCAACTCCGCCTTTTCCTGGGAAACTAGGCGAATGGCGTAATTTTTTTCAACCATTATGCACCCCTTTATCCCCGCAACTATCGTTCCACGGAATCCAATATGAAAATCTGAGCATGTTCCTCAGCCGAACCCTGCAGTACTACACATCTATACACCTTCACCCCGATCAATACGTACAAGCTATCGAAAAAAGACTAAACGGCGACCGTTTTTCTGGCAACCATCTTCGCAATTGGAAATTTTCATCTTCTCTTTGTTTGATCTCCTCGTTTGTTCTTTCGTTGCTCTCTTCTTCCTCTTTTCCTTCTTCTATCATCTCATTGCTCCCCTCTTTTCCTTCTCCTTCTCTTACCTCTATCTTCTTTAATCTCTCTTCCTCCCCTTCTTCTACATCCGCTATTTCTACTGTTATGTTTCTTCTCTCTATTGTGCTCTTCATTCTGTCTTCCTTCAGGTTGACGTCATTTTCCAATTTGAGAAGTATGTCCGTAATTATGATCTCTGTGCCTTCTATCTCCACGTTTGTTGTTTCCTCACTCTCTTCTTCCTTCTTTCTTGCTTCCGTCTTCTTTATCCCCTCGTTGCTCCTATCTTCTTCTTCTCCTCCCTCTATATTTTCAATCACCTCTTCCTTCTCTTCTTCTTTTAACTCTTCCTTTTCTATTTGCCCCAGTGTCCTTTCATTTTCTGTCTCTCCTGTGCTTATTGTGAGGCTGTCTCCGGAGTCAATTCTCCTGGTACTTGTTGTTTGTCGCCGTGACCAGGTTGATCGGTGTCGTGTGGCTTTCCTTTCGTTTTACTGAATTATACACTGAGAAAAAAATAGGTGATAATTTACCATTTTTATTAGCAAGCATGAGCTACTCTGTTGACTGTAACGATATTTCGTATAAATTTGGGAACTATAACAGTTTAACTTTTTTTTTTTATTAATGTCTGTAGGAAAAATTACTATGTCTGATATTAAAATGTACAGATTCAACTAGCAGTTTGTATAAGTCGCAAAAATTAGTAACACATGCGGTATAATCTCCAAAGCGCAGAGTATATATTCCCAAACACATATAGTAATTTGTCCCCCTAGCGGCCAAACTGAGGCAACTCTCAACATCTATTAGTAAAAATAGGCGAGTATTTGGTCTTTGTCTAACATATATTACAAATACATATATTCATTTTTAACACTCTTAGAAAAATTTTACTAGGAGCAAAAATATGGTTTTCTTCATGCACGTATATTTGATTCAATATAATACACAATTGAGTGTAAAATTATATGTCAGAATCAAAGGTAGCGTAATTCCGAGCATGCGCGTTACCTGCCGAGCCTATCTATGTGAGCTGAGTGGGTAAAGAGCGAGCCTATGTAGCCGACGAGATACCTACCGAGCGAACCTACTTCTGCGTCCCACATATGTATATTGGAGGACGTAACCTCAAATGCCTGATAAAAAAAGTATAGTTTGCTTGACTCAAGTAAACTAAAGCAAGAAACTTTTTTTGTTAATACATCTTAATATTTTCTTGGCAAAATATCAATTGGATTTTTGCTTTGATGCAAGTAAATTTGTTTTGATTCAAGTG
>JABFOW010000285.1:0-13053 GCA_022817725.1 Archaeoteleia sp. ZL-2020 | reverse complement strand
TCTAGCTTTCATTATAGCATCCACATAAATATAGAGAGATATTTAATGAACTTATAATTCGATCTTCCTAATACAATTAAATATATTTTCATACGTACAATCTAATGGGAACTATTTTAGTTTTAAGCACAAGAAATGAAAGTTTTAGAAATTAGATGCTCGATGTTTTGTAGTCTTATAATGTGTAAATCATGATTTTTCATTTGTTTTAAAAATCTAGCTATTTCTAATTTACTCGTGTTTTCGGATGGTTTTATGATTGATTGGCTTTATTTTGTCACAGAGCTGAAAACACTTGTGAATTTTTAAAGTAAACATGAAATTCCAATTTTACTTTAAGACTGTTGACTAAAATACGAAATTTTAATTTAATTTGCCAAGTGATTTTTCCTTTTCGACAAAAATGAGACAAGTAGTAAACAAAATGACCGAAATATGGTTTACAATGCTTTTTCTCGTCTCCATAAAAAAACTTTATAAATCTCAGTATCTAATTACTATAATTATTATCACTAAACCAATAACGACAATAATACGTAAACTGATAAAGTAGCACGTATTTGATTTTAAAAACCTTTATTTGATTTTAATACATACATGTATTCAAAACAAAATATCTGGTGCAAATACATATTTATTTGCCTTAATCCAATTTTATATAAACGAAATAATTCTATTTATTAAATCCGACAATACCGAAATGCTACTCGTATGTTGTATGTGCAAAATAGCATGTAAAACTCAATGCTTCTTTAGGCTAGTGGCTCAATTCGTTGGATCTAAAGTAACAAAAAAAAATAGAAGAAGCGGTAATAATGAATACAAAATAAGAAGGTAACAAAAATATAAAGTAATAAATACGTATTTGATTTCAATACATGATAGTTTTGATTCACCTAAATTTTATTTGAATGCAACCTTATTTGAGCCAAATAATATTTCTTACCATTATAATTACCTGACGTACGAATCGTTCTAAGTACCTTAACAATTGAATACTCTATGCAACGTGATCTTTGCACGAGCGAAGTCGAATCCCTCGTGTAGACACGCGCGCGCGCGAAACCTTGAGAAACATGAAGGTTTCTCGACTCCTAGTGTACTCTTGCCTTATCCCATTTTTGTTCCAACTTAAAATTGCGGTGCTTGAGGTAAAAATGATCTGACAAAGCACACATAGAGCCGAGCATTTGGGATAATGCCAAGTCGTGTGACGAGCGTGCACGTATAACTGAAGCAACACGGGGCCAATTCCACCTTAACGTTCCGGCAGCACGAGTGCGTTACTATTTGATGAAATAAAAAGGGCCGCGGTCACACGACGCGAAGGCGGAGGCCGTGAATTTTTCAACGAACGTACGCCGATCTCCCTAAGTTTTTGGTAGATTAAGGGGTGTCGGTACCCTTGGGAGAGACCCGTAGTTTCCTGGCCTTCATATTTTATCATGGTAAATTGTATGATCCCGCTCTCGGGTGTCGTTTCACGTTTCTTCCGTTCTACCCAGCTCGCTCTCTTTTATCTTTATCTGCGCCCTTATCGACCTCTTTGTTCTTCTGACCTCCGACGGAAAAGTACCGGACAGGACGCGCCGACTCTGACCCGAGAATTTTATTGTCGTCGACATTTTTGAGATGATATCGACACACCGCGCGATGTATTCAAATAGCCCTCCGTATGACGGTTAAAGAAAATTGGAATTTCCTATCGCAAGTTATTTGTTTTGAAAAGAAGTAGGTAATAACGCATTCGACCGAATGATTGCTCAAATTGTTGGGGAATAAAAAACATATTTTTATGACATTTCTAACCCTTTATAGGACGCGCCGACACACATTTCTGCTATAAAACGCAAACGTTGAAATTTCCATAAACGTTTCATCTGTGTAAATTAAACATGTATAGCAGTTGGTCTCGGATAGTAGCATACTTTTTTACAGTGTGGTATGCAAATGTTAGAAGTCTAATAGGGGCCTTAATGTAAATGAAACAGAACTTAGAGGTTTTGGGTATTCTAGGAGAATATTAATCTGGATATGCTCGAAGATTTTATATTTAATGAGAACAGATTAAAAATGTTGCTGATTTTCTGAAGATTCGTGATTACGCCATGATGGAAATAATTCTCTGAAAATGAGTTTTTCAGAGAAACATTCACTCTATCAACGACAAAATTCGTCTGAAAAATAATTCTATCTGATAACTTTAAAAACTGTGAAAAAGTCTGACAAACGATGAGAAGTTTAAAAGTCTTTTAAAAATGCGGAAAACTCTGAAATGTCCGAATTTTAAAGGAAAGTCAGAGTTTTTCAAAGGTTTGTCAAAGTCTTTTTCAGAGAAATATTACCATCAGGGCGTCCAAGTCGCCAGAAATGTTTGTCTTCCTGCCTTCGGGCTGATTCGCTGCTTCATTGTATCGATGGTCTTAGCAAACGTCTTAGAAATGCTCATTGTAGTGCGGGCTTATTGCGCTAATGGTGAGGCGTTTCTGGTCATTGCGCTTCTATTGACTAGGGCGATCCACCGTTCACACGCGAAATGGCCTTTATTAGTCAGTTAGTCGATAAACAAGAACTGTAAACAGTATACAATTCGTTTGTTTCTCCACTGATTTCATTGTATACAATTGTATACTATTGTTAATTAATAAGAGTAAAATAAATTTAAAGATCAAAAAGGAAAAATAATTAATTAATTAAATTAATCAGATTCAGAATTTGACCTAGAATTGGATGGATTATCATTTTGCTGGAAATTGTTTTTGATAACAATACAAACAGACCTACTCTCTTGCATACAGAGTATTACAATCATATCATTATGGATTGTATTATCATCACTAGAAGCGCTTCGCAAATATTGGCGGGCTTTGTACCAAAACAGCACGTAGAGCTTAAATGTCGGTATCGTCAGCAATTTGATGGAAAGATATTTGTATAAAAATTTTTACCCTTTCTGCATGAAGTAGTTGATTTAATGAAGTAATAAGCTAGATTTGTATGTGTCTTATCAGCAGTTCGGGATCGAAAAAAAAGCGATGTAAAATTGTAGAAAGATCATATATTCGAATAATATGATACCAATACTCATTAAGGCATATCATGATGTTACGAGTTTCAACTTATTTATCACGATTAAAATTGTTATATAAATAAAAATTCTATGCAAAATAATAAAATTAATTTCAAAACATGGGTATGATAATTAAAGGTTCTCATTTTACTTACATTCAATCAGTTCGCTGAGATTAATTTGAATAACGATATAAATTAATTCTGTTGACTAATGAGATAAGTTATTATTTGAAAATAATTATATGACTGTGACGTCAATCGATTAGATTGTTTGTAACTATTTGTCGTATGATTGCAAATAGAAGTATTAATATATACGCGATGCATTAAACTATTACTATATAACACTTTAGTTCGTCGTGTATATATATATATAATATAACATACTAACTGACTTTATATAACATCCCGAAACTAATTAGAATTGCAGAACGACAAACTTTGTGTAATATGTTATGTATATTCAGTAATACAATCTATGCTATTTTACGTGTACCCATGTTTACAATTAATGATAAATGTTCATTACCGACGTATCCGAAATTGTTCAAACTGAATTTGTGCACTGAAGTCTACACGAACCATCGTGACAAAACTTTACGCTTTATTGTAAGATCTTTATAATGAAGCATACTGGTAGATGCTGGTAGAGCGAGTTTTAGAGACAATATGTTAAGTAGTAATAGACATATATAATCATCCCAGCAAAAGCCTTGGTGAAAAGTTCTTGTTGGAAAACAACAGTTTCTTTACTCACGAGTTGCTTTAGTTACGTGAAACTACTAAATATATCTAATAAACGTGAATATCGATAGTCGCGAACGAAGAAAAAAGAAATATATAAATTTGTTTAACAATTTTATAAAGTTTACAGATAAAGCAAAAGTGGAGAGAATTATAACAAAGTAGTATTTTAAAACATTTCTCATTTCAGTTGAATTGTATTATTTAAAATTAGTTTACTAACTACTTAATATAGCGGATTTTACATTTATGCTTTTTATCATAATACGGATACTGAATATTTCGTTATTTAAATTGCTTAAAAGTACGCGTTGAAAAATATTGAAAACGAAATAATCTCCAAATTATACAAATCAACGTTGCTCCAAGCACGCACATATAAACACAAATTTCTCAGCACCTCTTGCGGAATTAGTTGTTGCTAAGCAAATCGCGTCATACTTTGTTGAGTCGTTAAATTATTTGATGCTTCGTACCTCTTTTGCACACTAATCCTCGTTGAGTGTGCACGAAGGCAGAAGGTGAGAATCGGATAACGAGACATTAGCAGTAGAGCATTAAGAGTAACAGACGATGGTTCTTCACTTCGCCTGTAATTAAAATCAAAGCCACGTACGATTTTTCCGCATTTTCTCATAAAAATAATTCGATGAATCTCACGTGTACTTTTCGCCATATTTTATTTAATTTATTTACCAGCTAACTCCTGGCGACATGGTGACTTATGATTACCACATATGCTTGAATTTCGCAATTTATGACTTCGTTTGCCTTGCGTATAATAAAAAGTTATAATTTAAATTTTGATGAGGCGGTATCTTCAAACGTCTAGGAAAATATTAAAATTAAAAATTGATACAATTTTTTCTGAGAAAATCAACATTTATTGAGATAATCAAAAATGATTTAAACATTTTATTCTAATTTTTGCTGATAATGTATCAGCATCTCATATCTCTCTCTCTCTCTCGAAAGATTGTCTATCGAACTTAAAATAATGCAAATATGTAAATATCAACTAATATAACTGACATGCATATTTTCAATATTATAAATATAAACATTAGCAAACAGAAATAGAAGTTTGTAAACAGATTTTTTGAAACACTTGTAGTTCGTTAACGTGTTCAAACAATCTGAATTGGATACGAAGTAAAATTTACATATGTATGTAATTTTTGTGTACACAGTAAATCTGTAACTCCACGATAGCTCTTTTGAAAGTGTATTCCTCCTTTCCGAGTGAATGCAGCAAGCGTCGACGCATTTGAATTTGGAAACATATTTCGCCTCGTTCTACAAGTATGTGTCTAGTTTTCTCGGCGACGAGAGATGAAAGGGGAAAATGAGTTTGCGGCGATAGTTCACAAAGACTAACGACGGAATGGTAACCAGTGGTTTATTTCTCCACATCATCGCCACTCGCACCGACCTTAATCAACCACACAGGATGCCGAAAGTCTAAGCTCGATGTGAAATTCTGAATAGCTCGAGACGGATCTAGGACTGACGCCCGAAAGCGTGGTTACAAAGATGAAAACGAGATTCGTAAAATAGAACATCCGTGATGAAGATTGCACGTGTGTAACTAGCAAATGTGACGGGAACTGAAATTTGAATAGGGTTCCAATCAGTCAGCGTCATGAATCTGATGAGGTCGTGATCAGGTGGTTTTACTTTGAGCAAAGGCCCCGAGTCAGGATCAGAGACGACTCTAATCCAACTTATAAGATCTTTTTACCTATTGGCCTACAGCAGTCTGAAAACTTTGGCATACGAATGTAAAACTCGTATACACTTTGGTAAATGGAAATTTAGGACTAACCGGACGTTCTTGTCGTATTTGGTTTCAAACACATCTAAGTGTTAGAAATCAAATTATATTTTTGGATTGTTTTAAAGGATGCAAAAGGGGCTTAGAGAGAGTTTAGAGTTGGAGTGAAGATGTTAAATCCCAATTTTGTTTTCTTCCTCGAGCTAAGTTGTCTAATATAATCATATATATCTAAATAATTGGTTAACAAAACATTACATTCAAGAATTGAAATTTAAATTTGAAGAAGTGGAATGGTAAATAAAACTACAAAATTTCACTTAGTTAACCAATTGGGTTAACCTACAAATAATTTTTAATTTATTTCATAATATAATACCTTATGCGTTGCATTGTGTATCAGTTTCATTAATCAAGCATAATGTTTCTAGCAGTAAAATGTAAATCAACGTACGCGAAGCATCAACGAAAGAGTATATTCCTACAAATGTGTTGCAAAATGATAAAAGAGCTGTAGCCTCGGTCTGTTCTCGTTCCCTTTTGACTTCTGAAAATGCAGCGGCTTGAAAGTATTCTAATTACGTAACGATGCATCACAATGGCGGAGATATTTCCTCCATTGTCAGGATGCTCTGAAGCCTAGAATGGTTGTCTTTTCAAATGGTTTATTCAAAGCATTATTGAGTTGGGTCAACTATACGTCTTCTCATTATCTATAGGTCAGTAATTCTCAAAAGATCACATCATCATTGAACAATCGGCTCCTCCTAATGGTTACCTTCCAATAACCAGACGAATCATAGGAAAATGCATCGAATCAGTTGAAAGCCTCTCATAATGAACATTTACGATTTGAACGAATAGCTAGGAACAATATAGAAGCGCTTAGAGTATGGTTTATTAAGATTCAGTTAGTTTCTTTGCAAAGAAATTTTTTCTATCGGTAAAGTACTCTGTTCTCAAAGCATACAACACACAGCACTTGACCTTTTTTTGTGAAACCACAATGTCGCTGTTACGTTTCGATATATAACTTTTCGTACCTTTTCAAAGCCGTTTAGAAGATTCCGTGTATCAGTGTCAAGCGAGTTTTCCAAGCTAGTAACGACCATTTTCCACTTCGTACTTTGCGGGCTTTTGCGATTGACTCTCGTTCCATCTTTATTCTAGAGTTCTATACCTTTTCCCGACTTTCTTTCCCATTTTCTCGCGCTCACTATATTGCTTTTATTGTACTTCTTACGGGCGCATTTTCCAGTTTGCTTTCCATTCCTTTCTTCTCGGTCATATCATTTGCGTACATATATATATTTCCGCACATACGCCTCGCAAATGCGACAAAAGTAACATTTACAATATTTTATTTCAGCAAAAACTTTAAACTTTGCGTTACTTTACGTCGTCTCATTTTGGAGATTTATTTTTCAAATATGTATTCAAAAAATTGTCCTTGCGTATCCATTGTTATACTCAAATGTAAAAACTTTAGAGTAATTTCCGCTACTTTAATTAACTCCAATTTTGCGAAACCTTGACGCAAACCCATTGTTTTGATAGAATGATAATTACACTGTATTACAAGTTCTCCTTTACCACATTTGTATGTATAATTAAGAAAACTGTTTTTTTTTCCTTCATTTAATTTGCATGTTAAGTAATCCTAAGATCAGCGGAACCTTTTTTAATTTCTAACTTTGGAAGACTAACTAGATTTTTATTAATGTACAGCATCAATTTGTGTCTTGCGCAAGACAAATTTAATATCAAATGATGGATTTAATTAAAACGACATTATTGCAATTTCGTGTAGCGTTGTGAATTGAATGATTTTTGCGAAGTCTCTGTAAGCGTCTTCTCAAGCATTATCACTGTCATGGTAGGCAGATTATTAAACAGGAACATCTCCTCGCAGCCGCGCTGAACAACGGAATATAGTTTTCGCGAATTCGGCGTTTCTTCGCACAAGGAGAGTCGCTCGCGGTAGAGTCAGACGGGACGATAAGAAACGGGAAGGAGTGTTGGCGCGTCTGTACACGTGGAACAGAAACGCGACTCATGAATTTCGAAGTACCGAAGCTCGCGAGGAATATGTAGTCGCTGTGCCTATCTTGACTCGGATGCCAACGTTCTTATATGTATGAATGAGTTTCCTAGATTTATGAAATTGGCAAAATCTTGTTAAAATCCGAAGCGCCGTACAAACGTGCACATCGCATGACACAAACGACTTACTCTTCGTTTGAAATAAATTAAGAAGATTATTTTGTTACTTAAATGCAAATTTTATAATAAAAAAGTAATTTTAATATTGCATATATTTATATAATTTGTGTAATATTTGCGATGCATAAATATTATGTTTAATATTGTTAACGACATAAATTAATGTGACAACAAATCTTGTACGACAAAAAATTTGCTACTGCAGCAAGGAAAGTTTGCTATGTGCATTTAATTTCATATTTTGCATCTCGGAGGACAATCTTTGAATATATTTTTTGCATAATAAACCAGAAAATAAAAAATCTTTTCTAGGGAATCCTAGATCCGAATTGTGTAATATATAGAATGTCTTTATAATTCTTTATCATACCAACAATGGAAAGCATTAATCAAGATTTCTAGGAATAATGATTATTTAAAATTATAAAATGTAATTAGACTTTGTGTAATTACACAATTGAATTGTTGGCCCGTAAATTGACTATCTTTTATGGTTTTTATAACTATATTTTTCTCTTAGTGTATAATTTAGAAACACTTATACGATTTATGTAGGGGAAAAAAGAAATTTCTCTTGGCTTCCTTCAACAAAATTCTATTTGTTTCAATCTACTTTTGAAAAATTGTTTACTCGTAATGCAGTGCGAAGTAGCGTGAAATTTTGATTCGAATCATAACGAAACAATTTGTAAAGGCGCTGCTTTTGCATTGTAGTGCACCATTGTGAAATATTACACAGCAATTTCAATTTGCCTCGTAAGGCGAAGGTCACGTATTAGAAGCGATAGAATCAAGCTCGTTGCTCGTAAAGCGTGCACGTAGTAAGAAATGGAACTTGGGGAAACAAGTAAAGATGACGACAGAGGTCAAAGAGCGAGAGCCGCTAGAGGGATTGTGGGTTCCTGTGCTACTTTCCAGTATGCACTCGACCTCCATGATAAGCACCCCGGTAACACTACGGTACACCGCGTCAAACTTAATTATTACAGAAAAAGATAAAATGAAACAAGGTACTGGCTTTATAGCACGTATATTATATCTTCAACGGCACGCGCCGGTGCAAAGACCTCGTTCACCTCCAGAAGAGAAACTCATTTTTGGAATGAAGCTTGTGACAAGAACGGAGAACTTCGCGTAACGAGTTTGTCGCTAAAATGACGCACAAACGAAAATTTGAAAATTCAGATATGGTGCATCGGTTAATTAATTGTCAAAGTTCTGCTGTTCGTTATACTGTTTATAAATAATCGCATAATTGATTAATAATAATACAACCGTCCAAAATGTAGAAAATCTAATATCATAAATACGCACAATTTTATTGAGTAAAGGTGTATAAAAATCACTGCATAGTGTAAACTACGATTTGCTACATGAAACATGAATTTCAGTTTTTTTTCATATACGTTGTTGCATTATATGGTACACTCCGAATAAAGGTTTAGATGAAAGTGAACATATAGTGTTGAATATATAACAATATAAATGTATTGGAAAATAAGTTTCAAAGAAGAATTCAATAATATACTCAGAATTAAATTCTGAAATGTAATTGAAGATTTAGCACATCGTTTGCACTATGAAATGTGTATATTACATGGAATAATTATCTTATGATTCTTCGTGGTATGCTTAATGTCAGCAGTTACTATGTATCATTAAAAATAAAACAACATTACATAATGTACAGCGTGTAACACACAGTATAATATAAGAATTGAAAATGTAGATCACAATGACACAAATTCTAAATAAATAAATGATGCAATAAATGCATCGTGAATTGTAGCATATTCTATATGACACAAGTTGTATGTGTTATACAATACAGACAATATACAATACATACATAAATGTTAATTTCTGCACATTTCCGTTATGTATACTTATACTGTTATATGCGTTCCACATAAGTTGTAAACTTTATTTTCAGCATATATGTATTATCCTAAATAGTACGTATATGGCGTATATATTAGACCATATTGTATATTAACAAAATTAATAATTGAAATAAGCAGTGTTTGCAATTTTTATTTATTAATATTTTTCTGATATTAAACATAATAATGATTCAATAAACTGTACAAATAAAATAAAATCGTTAAACTAATTTTTCATTTAGCATACATCATTATGTTATAGAACATATTTTGTGGTAAAGGTGACGATGAAAGTGGTGTGGAGGGTTTTAATTTTCTGATTTTCCTTTGTGCACGAGGACCCTCTTAACCACTAGGCGCTGCCTGAAAATGCACTTTTTACATTCAGGTTTACGTTGGTTGAGTTTGCACGAGGTATAATGGAAAAAAAAAGAAGATTGACGATTTTCACATGTAGGAACTGCGGACTTTCGTGAAAACGAAAACCCTCTGCAGGTCGTCTCATTCTGGCAAACAAAATTACACGAAGCCTTGGATAACTGCAAACATCGAAGATTCGAAAAAATTTAAACTTAAAAAAGTTTACGTGTAGCCGAATTTTCGTTCCAAAGCATTTTCGATATTTGCACTTTTAACCCGCGTTTCTTAAATGTAAAAAAATAATCAGTCGTATTAATTATCGTATGGTAATAAGTTTAATGTTCTTTGTCGTTAAATTAAAACTAATGAAGTGTTGGCAGAAACGACGACAAAATTTTCTTAAATGAAAATATTATTTTCAAAGAAAACATTTTTACTTTTAAAGATTTATCCCATTTATGTTGCTATTGCATTTGTCTCAAGGCATCTTTGCTAATACAATTTACTATTCTTTGTTTCAGAAAGACGTGCTTAATCTGGAGCCTAGCAACGTAGCCAACTGCGTATCCAAAGGAAAGTCGGAGGTAATGCATCTTATTATAATTGCAAATATATCAATGATTAAAATATTCATAATATCGCAGTTTAGATTATTTACCACATTCATGCATGCATTAATATCTATTGTGTCATTCCAGGAGAAATTAACCGAAATATTTTTAATTCCTACTTCATATAAATTAGGTTTATCTTTCCAATATTTGCCAAATCTCGTATAATGGTATAATTTGATAATATAACTTGTTAATTCTGAATAGAAACAATAAAAAGCCACGTCATACTGACCTGGAATGACTTCATTATATTACAACAAAAACCAATTTTATAATACATATCGTTATTAACAAACCAACAAGTAAGTTGTGCATATCATTTATTTATGACACACCTGATTACACCTACTTTAGATGACATTTTTTATTATTAAACGAGTAATCATAATTTCATTATTCATTATATTCTAGAATCTGATTAAATAATGATGTATACAGTGCAACATGAAATACGAATTACACGTCGTTTTCAATAATAATTTCATTTGATTTCATCATATTATGTATTAGCATAATTGTTATATCATGTTGCTCATTTACAACATGTTTCTTCATAGGAGGGTAAGATTTGATACATCTTTTGTTCGACTTTTGAAAAATAAATATGTATTTGTAAGAAAGAGAAGAAAATAATTTATGTATATCATAGTTTTAAACTAAATAGTAATTATAATCAATAACTACACGGAAAAAAAGGATCATTTGACTGAAATAAATATTATTTGACTCAAATAAATCCTGTATTTGTCGGCGGCCAAATAAATAGTCATTTAAACTACATACATAATTTAGTTGTATCGAAGTTACATATTTATTTGATTTAAAAATATTAGAGTTGATGGGAATAATAATTATTAAGTAATCCTAATGTATTTTAATCAAATATTTATATGTGTTTGATTTAACTATATTTTTATTTAATTTAAATGACAATATTTGTTTGAATCAAAATTATCATATATTTTTTATTTAAAAATATTGTTTTATTTACATTTTTGTGTTACTTTCTTATTTTATATTTATTATTCACGTCGTGTATTTGTTATTTTTTTGTATACTGAATCAAACGAACGCGTTTATCGAGGATTCGAGCCCGGGATTATACAAATACGAAACTGAGTGTATGTCCACTAACCTAAAGAAATATAATTAATAACATTTGAATAGCATTTCGACGTTTTTCGATTTAATAAACAGAAGTATTTTGTTTTTAATAAATATATTAAAATCTTCTATTAGTCTTTCATGTCATTGAAATAAATTATTTATTTGAATAGAATAAAACGAGTTCTTTGGATCAAATAAGATTTTATTGAGTTAAATAAATACTTATTTGAACCAAACATTTTCCCTTGAATAAATATATTTCTTTGAGTCAAATGATCCTTTTTTTCCGTGTTTATACTTATAGCTTACGAATAAAATTGACTTGATGAGTTTCTTTTTAACTAGTCATTTTTAGAGAATTAAAGCGAAAAAATGTTCATGTTTTGCTCCTCGTTCATATGCCTTTGATACTTTCATACGAGCAATAGGAATTGCCTTTTTATCCGAACAAACATACGTATGTATAATAAACAACTACGTATATATACAATCATCAAACACACGCACACCATTTGTAATAAAGTGTATATAGAACGTTATATTATTTGACAGCACTTTGACTGCCGAAATCACATACGAGTAATACAGCCGATGGGTGATGGAAATCGTCTGTACATATGTGGTACCAACGCACATGCTCCCAAGGATTGGGTGATATATGTAAGTATATTCCTAATGAATCATTTGCATGACGTCGATATTGAATATTAATATATGTTTTCCTAAACATTACCATAACAATGTAAGGCGACTACATTAGTAACAGAATTATTGATACATTTATCGAGTTTTCATCAATGAAGACTGATAACGAGACATTAAATAAATATTTGGAATACAACGAAGGTTGAAATGTAAATAAATTTAAATATATGCTGAAAATTACTTTTTGCTCCCATAAAATACTTTATTATGCACATAGATATAAAAAAACTTTTCCTAATAAAATATTAAAATTTTAAATTTTATTACTATTTTGCATAAAATACAATATTTGTTAATAACGCTGCGTATGTAATTGAAGAAACTGAAATGTGAAATAAAAAAAATTGTTATAACTGTTGAAGATTTTGTAAATTTTTTAAAAACATGATTATTATTCTTTGTCCTCGTGGTTGAGTCAATATGATCAAGTTACAGAAATGTAGTTTAACGGGATGTCGGAGTTGCGGACGAACTCAAGCAAGGTCGGTTATGTCGGAATTCGCTGATGTTGATAATTGCAATCTGCATTATCACATCAGCGAGAGATATTCCATAGCGACATCTACCGTCT
>JABFOW010000284.1:0-13067 GCA_022817725.1 Archaeoteleia sp. ZL-2020 | reverse complement strand
TGCGTTTGGTATAAGTTTTTTCATTGCTAACGAAATAATAAAAAAACATCGGAGATAAGGTTTTATGAAAAAGGTTTTAGAGTTGCGTTGCCCGTAAGTAACGAAACCACGAATACCATCAACGTCGATTTTCTCATTACATTATTAAGTACGTAGGATACAATGTCGTAAGTTCGTTATTGTGCGATTGCGATCACTCGCGACACTCACCTAACCTCTCTGAGCTCGTTACCATCCTATGCTACCATTAAAGGAAAATTGATACTGTCTCATACGTATACTTCAACATACGTATTACGTTTCACGGATATGTTAATGCCAGTCGCGTACGCAGGCACAGACGACGTTGGCAAATGCAGCTCGGAAATTAACGGTAGCGCAACGTGCGAGATATTAAACGACGGTATCATTGAAAATAAATCGTTCCCTACGATGCCACTATTGCGATGAGTCGACCCTTCAACTCTGGTGCTTCGCGTGTAACCCGACTCTCTCGGCGACAGGTTGAAAGAAGCGTTGGTGTAGTTTTATCACGCCGATACGCGATACCACGTCGTTACGAGACACGCGTACGAAGGCAGCGCGACATTATCGCTCGTATGGCTTCTTTTCTTCGCACTACATAGAACCTGGTATATTTCACATCATCCTGTAAATAAATGCAAAATAAATAAAACGAAGATTGCACCTTATTTATAATGCACAGCGAGTAAAAGGAGTAGCTTTTCTAATGTAATATATTTAAGCTCATGATATACTTATTTTTTATGATAAATTACGTTCCAGTGTAGCAAGAACATTGTAAGTATACAATTTAATCTCTGTATTCTGTTGGGAAATTTATTGAACCCATATAAGTATATCAAATTTGTATAGGGTGAAAAATAGACGAATTTGTAAAGAAATTTTTTTTAGAATAATTGAAGACAGAAGTAAAACTGTAACTTGATTTTGCCTAATGTGATAAAGTCTCAAATTGGACGAGATCCGGTAACCTAAGTAATATAATATCAAATATGATTTTATTGGCTCCTAGTTTGAAATACTCATTTCTGATATACAGTGTCTATCCAATATTTGGATATCTAATTATATGATCTGTTACAATGATAAATATACTCTACTAAATTTTAAATAATGTATCTGTATGTATTAAAGAAATAGTTACAATATTTTGCAAAGGGTTGAATTTGTCTTGGAAGGCTTAATTAGGGCTCAATTTATCATTCGATATCAGAAAAATGCATTTCATTATAAGAATATTATCTGCTAGTTATGTTCTTATAATCTATGGGAATTTTGAATTCTCCCGTAAGATAGCTGTTTATGTAGTTGGTGTCTTTTTGGAATCTGTTGAAGTTTGTGTGTGACAGTGGTGGATTCCTAATTGGAGTTTAATTTAGCTCTAATTGGTACCTCGTTGGAGCTGCCCGATTGAGATATCAATTGGGTTTCAACTATTTTATAAATTACATTCCTATTGGAAACAAACTACGAAAACAAATCCAGAGCTCAGAAAACAATGTGTTTAAATGTTATACACAGATATTATTCAAATGAATTATAGACCAAAATACTGACACTTTATAAATAAATCTAACGCACATCCATTATGTCGGAAACGCATTAGATTTGCGCATTGAATCGAAGAAGGAAAACTACGAAGACAATTAAGTTAAAAGTTCGGCAGATTAATTAATGACTTGCTAGCAGCTCTTTTCCTAACTCTCACTCTTCTTCCGTCACTTTAGCTCTTCGTTCCCAAAACAAACTTAAACTTTCCTTTATGCAACCGTCGACTTGGCTACGTTCAAAGTCTCTTGAATCCGAATAGTAACGTTCAATGCTCATCCGAAATCCTTTATGTGAAATTAAAAAAAAGTGTTTATTAAGTTTACGTCACTACTTCGTCGAAATGAATTAAGTGCGCCAATTTCAAAAGTAATTTACATTAATTCTTCACCGGAATAATGCACCAATTTGCATAAAGGATAATTAGAGGATTAATTACGTTGCGTTTCTACATCAACACAAGCACGTTTTCAAAATAAACAGACGTTTTTCAGACATTTTAGTCGTACTATAGTAAGCATAAATTGAAAATGTATCTAAGTGCAGTCCTTGTATATTATTTGGAACTAAATTAATTGGTATATGATGAAACCTATTCAATGAAATGTAGTGATTATGTATATACATTTGTAGAAAATTAAATAACGTAACTCAAATTGTTTTCCGTTGAGTTAGCTTACGCGTATGCTGGAAAATCCCTCATCGCATTGAAATTTCAATTATTCTCGTAACTTTTAAGTATACCCTAGAGTAACGGTGATACAAACGGGGCGACCAAATGGATATACTACTGCGATATATTTAATAACCGTTTACAAATAAATACTTGACAAATTCTAATTGGCTCAATTAACGATGTGAAACTTAATGGATCATTAATCTCGTACCAAATGAATGATTACTACTGAAATAATTGTATTGAAAGGTAGAACAATTAATAAATATTTATCTCAATTAATAATCTAAACAATCGTTAATAAAATTATTACATATCAATGAAAGACTTGTGTATTAGAGCGTGAAAAGTGTAAGTTTTAAAAATCGTCATTTTTCATGCTTGGTTGAGTGCGAAAAGAAAATTTTAGTTTACTTTCTGAGGTTATGAAATTTACCCGATATTTACAAATTCTTAAAAAAATAAGTAGAATTAAAATGAAGACATAAAATGTTCAATTAATACAAGACTTAAATAATTCAAAATTCTTCTGAATAAAAGTACTAATTATTTTATAGTACTAATGTCCATATTTTGTTTCACTGTAGGGTGTAACTAAACATTAGAATAACTTGCCCATCACTAATATATAATGATGAGATTGTGTGTTCCATTTTTATTTTTGTAACTTTTCTCAAATAACAATGCAACGTCGTTCTATAAATCTGTGTAAATATCAAATGCATTGTGTCGAATACTGTGTATTTTAATTGATTATTGCAATATTATTGAATTCATGTGTGAAGGAAGTATGTCTTCACTCTATTTTATACATTTTTTTTATAGAAACGATCTTACCCATACTTTCATTTTTACGCAATCTAATAATAACGTATATTGACATATTATATAAAATATAAAAAACTAACTGAACCTTACATTTCTTCATAGGTGGATGCGATGGTGGTCCCATTTTAACGACAATTGTCAGGTTTGGTTAGAAGAGCAAAATGTACTAAATGTTTACGCGATTGAGAGTCTGAATGTTTCGGAGGTTTGGTACACACTATGCGCAGCAGATTGCGACCGTGCGTTTTGTAACGGGGTTTATCGTTTACCGCCTAGTGGGAGTGTGGTCACCCTTTGTTTTTGCAACTTCAAATCGTCGCAGGATCACGCTTCGCTCTGGTGTTTCATAGCACCTTTTTAAGAGCGTCCAGCGGTGGCGATTACGGTGCTTGTACAATAGGTACATCTTTCTAACATGCAAATTAACATGGCAGGCATGAAATGAAGGATTGCTTTAGCCCAAATCTACGTTTGATTATGATAAATAATAACATTTCATGTAGTTAAATAAATAAATATTAAACATATTTTTGAACGAACAAACGAACAAAAGAAAATGTAGATGCACAATCAAAAGCCTATTTTCAATTAATTGTTTTTCAACGAATGTTGAATAAATGGAGTTTCGATGAATTGAATTTCAATGAGATGACCCTTGACGGAAATATTTGGAGATAAATGATTTTTTTTAATCAACGGATCTTTTTAATTGCAATATCGTCACTTTATATCCGGGACGGCGGGTTGCGGAACATTTGGGATGCAGTGTAGAAGTCTTTTTAAAAGGCACTTTATCTTTATTAATTATTGTCATGTGTTCCAAATTTAAAATTAATATATTTTCAAAATAAAAATATAACCTTCCGAATCAAGTATCGCAAATTCGAACGACCCTAAGATGGTCGACATACATACGTGGAAATTTATAGTATTATGACGCCCGTACTTACTTAAGTTAATCAGTTAAAAATAAATAAATTTGTTTAACGTTTCGGCGATAGTTTTGAGCCCTCCTCAGAAATCTAGAATTTTGTTCGTTAGTAATTGTTCAGTAGATTTTTTGATTGATTCTATTTTGGGTAATGTGTGTATCTTTACTTTATGATATTTTCTTAATAAGTTTGGCATACATTTGGTTCAACTTTTGTGTATCAGTTTGAATATTCATAGGATTTTGTTTCTTTATGTAGATTATTTCGGATATAAATGTTTTCTAATAATTTTGTTCTTTGTTTAGTATGTTGACATTCTCCCAGTTGAATTCATGGGTGTTATACAAACGGTGGTTTGTAATTACTGAATAATGCGACGGATGTTGTTTTTATGTTCTTTTATATTGGTTTCAGATTTCCTTTTTGTTTGTCCAATCATTGTTTTTAATTTGGTATATTGTGTGCGTCAGATATCATGTTGGTTCATTTTGTCTTTCCCACTTTTTATAAATGTATCTAGTTTATCAATTGACTTAAACAATTTAAACTTGTCCTTATATGTCGATATTGCAAATTTTTTGCTTCCATATTTACAGATTTTTACTTTTATCTAGTGATTGGTAAACAAACTATATTACCTACATATTTGTTGTTTGAATATCCTTTCATTTAATATTATGTGAACTGTTTTTGTTTGGTATGCAAGTATGCAGCTTCTTTTATTTAGCTTGTTGCGCATTCGAAATTGTGTCTAGTATTGGAATATCTTTTTTGTTGGTACACGTATATATCACGTATACCATATAAACGTATATATCATTTATCAAATGTATGACCTAAATGAAGTAACTCAATTACTTGATTGGGTATTGTTTTTGAACTAAAGTTTTTGAACCATTATTATTATTCTTATTATTGTTCTTAATTATGTCGTTATTGTCTTCTTTTGTTTTTCATTGTTTTGTTACACATTTATTAATTTTGATAAGTACTTTAATGTGTTCTAAATTGTAAATTTGTACGTATTTGTTTTGTTGTGAGATAAAGTACATATTGAAAGTATGTGGCAATATTAATTTTTTTAATATGTTCTTCTATTTTTCTAATGCATCTGTCTAAGAATTCTAAGTTTGTGTAAGTGTGGTTTAATACTATTTTCAGTAATATTTTTCTTGAGAGTAGTTAAGGTTTTTAAAAATTTTGTATTCCATTTAGTAATTTATATTTTCGTTCATTTCTAGAATATTATTGAATTCATGTGTGGGCGAGTATGCCATCTCTTTTGAATAAACTTATATGAATATCAAACAAACGTAATTAAGCATAGGCAAACGAAAAAACTCTTCAAAATAAAAACACTTACAATGGCGATAAAATGTTAAAACTATGTTGGTTGCAACATTGTTCAAATATAGAGTGCATCACAAATGTTCCAGGACGGCAGGTGGCGGATTCAAATTTTTTTCTTCTGTTACTACATATGAGCCATTCAAGTATTACGTAGGCATATTGGAGGGGATAGGGGTGAACCAATCTTACGTTTCCTTATATATGAGAATTCCATATCAAAATGTTAATTTGATATGCAATTCTTTGAAAGGAAAATACAGAAACCCAGTTGAATTAGAAAAAGATGTGATACAAAGAGCGCTCTCATGCAAGATGCTACACGCAAAAACATAAAATATTGTCAGTTTTTGATAAAGGTAAGTAAATTAAAATGTGTGTGAATTTCTGAACTCCCTCAGACAAATTGTGCATTCACTCACAGAACGATTTTGTTCAAGAATACTTTATTACATCTAAACACTACATCTGACAATTGGTATGAGAAATACGTAATTATAAAATACAATTTATGTTATGAATAACATAGTGCGAGAATTGAACAGGTGTACATCTAAAAGTACATCAAGTGAATTGTTCACTGAAGGCTGCAGTTAATACATAAGATAGATCGCTTTTATTATTAATTGTCAATTTAATATTACATATTAATATAGTCTAAATATGTAAACTGTATATCTAAACTGTAAAATGCAAATTATAGCGACCAATATTGAAGGTTTACGTAATTAATAAGCGAAGGAATATGTGGATGTAAGAGTACACTAATTATAATTATCACAATTATATTTGACTATCATAATGCAGAAGCACTCCAGTCTCTTATTACTAATAGTAAGATATTATATTACATATGATTGTTTCTTCGTAACATCTATTTATATAATTTATTACATATGTTATAAAATATTTGAAGTTTTCTTTTTGGGATGAAATTGTCAAGAACAGTTAATTAGAATAATAAACTGGAATGACTGGAAACTCTGATTTCTCTGACTATAAAATTAGGCACAATTAAAATTGATAAACAATTATCAAGTTTGTCAACGGCAAGTCGAGGAAAAAGCAAACGTAGAAAAGGACAAAACGATGAAACACTTAGTGCCCTTCATTTGCTCAAAATATATACTAAATCGAATTAAAAATCATTATTAAAGTCCTACAATTGTTTTAGCAGTTCTAAATGATTTATTTTACATTTTATCAATGTAACAGGTATCATATTTACAGATGTTCTTTCCCTAAATATTTTTTCTTGAAACAACAATTTTGTTTGTCTTAACTACCAAATATCGTTTTCCCAATAACCATATTTAATGGTGTTGTAACATCATATTTTTCTCAGCGATGAAGATTTTCTTCATCGCCAACCGGCGATGACAGCGATACCAGAACGGTAGCTCTCTTCTTCTCCCTCTGTATTTTCTTATTTGCCTTTCTCTGTTTTTCTTTTTCGAGCTTCCGTTCGTATGGGCATTTCCGCCGAGTCCTCCGAGTAAGAACTTATATGGTACCGGAAATTCTACGTATCCAGGTTAGCCATCTTCGCGAGGTTGCAAGGAAAGCGGCCACGACCGCTTTTTCTACTTCGCTCGTCCACCCGAGAGAAGTTTATTGCGGTACTCGCCCTTGCATTGCCTTCCATTCCATCCTCCAGCGTCCGCACTAAGTTCTTACCATAAGAGCATAATTTTGTCATGTGCATGTCATGAAATTAGTGATGTGGAATATCACAACATTGGACAACGAAAATACGCTTCGCTTTTTACATTTGTTGCACGTTTCCGCTCATTTGAATTGTGACGCTGAATTATAAAGTATTTTATTTTTCCAGTAGATTGGAGTTTAGTAATTATACGATGCTTTTTACAACCATTGCTTGCATGTTGCCACATTACTATTTTACAAACACTGACTGCGTAAATTAATTGGTTTTAAAGGGATATAATAATAATATTTAGAATGTACCGAATAATTATATTTTGCGATAAATAAATTAAATCGTTAAACTTTGTAAAAAACGAAGAGATCTTTTTCTATTGTAAGAGTAATATTTTTAAGTATGGTTCGTATATTTTAATTTATAAATGTTAATTAGTGTACATGTTTTTCTAAAACTTTATGTATAAATGTTTGTTGATATTCATCGACAATATATCAAGATCATGAAAGGATGTTTGCATAAGATTAATTAGACCGTAGCTGAAGGATCATTGCGCATAGCATTTGTACACAAATTGAATGAACTCAAATAATTACAGTTGGATAAGAATGTTAACTTTTGTTATAGCATAATATTGGATTTTTGTAAGAAAATTTTTAACGATGTCTTCAAGAGATTATAACAACACTCATTAGTTATATTCGTTGTATTGCTGACATAATATCCTTAATTTCTATAGAGAAAAAATTATATTTAAAAATTGTGCATTGATAATTCTTTTAATAAATCTAAATAAAGTTTTGTTTTAATTACGAATCTATCTTCAACCAGTAATCTATTTATTATTGGTTGAAGATATAGTCTGAAGTAAAACAAGCACTTTTCTTTTGCAAAATATAATAGGATAAGAAGTATTTATCTTCTGAATAATGGTTGAATATTAATAATAAAGAAAGGTTCAACTTAGGTACCCCGACGTTGGAAATACAGTTAATAATTTATTTCTTATTCGTGGTTCTTGAATTGAGATATTGAAATCATTCAATCTTAATTGACCAAGCGTCCACAATGCATCTGGCATGAATTATACACAAAATACCGTCTGTTTTGATGCTACATTATGCAGGGAATGCACGTTTTAACACATTCACGTTGATAAATCTGACCAACCATATTTGGCTAAATTTATAGTTCGAAATAAGACAATATTCACGCTACATTATGTACATAAAAAATTAATTCAATAATTTAACAAATTTAGTTTATTATAAACCGTTTTTAAATGTTCATTTGCTATAGAAATTTTAATTAAATGTATGTCTGCGCCATAAGTATGTTAATAAGTTTTATAAATAAATACTGTTTGAGCTGTAAAACTTTATCTAATTAACTGGTACGTTCCTTCGGGATTCGTAATGACTTAGCGATTATAAAGTTTGTATTATCTTAAGAATGAAAATGTCTATGATATTAAGCATTTTTGATCCTCTTTCATTTAACTTTAGAGGAGTTTTTGGAGTATGCATTTTGTATTTAATGACCGGTTTATGGTGTTAGAAATTGGATTTTCGACGATCCGTGATCAAAATAGGAAATTCATCAGTTTGAGTAATAAATGTCTAAATATCATTGTAATTAAAAGTTAATAAAATTTAATAAAAAATTCAATTATTTTCTAAAATACTATATACATGTATATTTATGTAGAGTTATACATGAATAGAATAATTCATGTGCATGCTTGAATACAAATTGGTTTTTAAATTCGCTTTTCATACATTGTAGTACTAAATAGTGAAATTTCATTTAGACCTACGTTATGTTCGTTTAATATAAATAGAATATTATATCTTTACGTTCGTAAACAAATAAAAAAACCTGCCTTCAGCATTAACGTGCTTTGAAATGATTAAATAAAACTTTAATTCTACTGGGGCTATATTATTTAAGCGAGTATATACGTGTTACAAAATAGTCGATTTTTAAAATTGTTTATGTTGATAGGCTGATACATCATTTATAAAATGCTGAAGCTTCGGTTCGAAGATTCGAAAAATTACGGCTTCAGCGTCTTCTAAGTTCGCGTTAGCTCCGGAATAAAATCAGTATTTGAGGTATCAGTGAATGCTATATGTCCTGAAATGTTGAATGATTTATTTTCGAAATATAAATTGTAAACAGAAAAGAAAAAAAAGACGATGCAGATTTGTCTGCAGCAGAAGCTTTAAGCATTCCAGGTGAATTGTTATATGACTTTTTGTATCAATTATTTTTTTTAATTCCTTGTATTATCATTTATATGAACGCAGTAATAAAACCAGTGTAACAATGATTATAATAAGTGATATTGAAAGTAAAACATAACAATAGTAACGGATAATATCAAACGGAAAATACTCCTCTGTTTTTCAAGAAAAATATAAAAGGATTTGAGAATGAATGTGTAGCAATGCAATTTGTATTGCATTGAAAGAAGCTTTTATCATCACCATATAAATCTACTTTGTTTAACCCCCTATTCGTCCGTGTACATTTTCCATTCGAAGATTTGTAAATCAAAGTTTCGAAGGCTACTGCAACAACTTCATTAAAAAGTAATTTACTGATATTACCGAACGATGCATTTTATAGATGCCGAGTAATTAGTTTGAAGAAGTCGTTCGTTCCGTCCGACGAGTTTTGTTTACGACAAATTTACGCCGCGAAATGTTCTGTTGCTTGCACTTTTCGCGAAATGTTTTCACGCCTTAAGCGAAGCATATAAATCGCATCGCCCAATAACACAGCATCCCAAAACGTGCAGTGGAACACTACCTACTTCCACGCCATTTTGCTGTTTTGCATTTCGTGCCAAAAGTACTTTAACCTTTCTTTCTTCCTTCCTTCCGTCCTTTTCTTTTCAATTCATACAACTTTTCCATTCGCAATTTCACAAATTACACTTGTAAGGTGATCTCTACAGCACAAAAGTAGTATATGAAATTACAGTCCTTTCATGCAAACAAATATCACAGATTTGTTATGCCTTTTCAATTTATCTTGATATCAGTGGCTGAACCTTTTCACGACGGATCGATATGACCGTAATGAAATGTAATTCCAGTTATTGCACTTTTTCAATTATCAATGTATTCAACAGATTTCTGTATAATTAACAATTTATCATAGACTGTGTTGTAAGTTGTTACAAATCGACTTTGTATATTGAGAAGAATTCTGTAATCATTTTCTCTAGAACATGTATGCAATTTTACTATATTTTATATGAAATCAGTATTATATGTGACAATCATTGGATTATTTAAAGATAACAAAGTAAGAATTTTTTAAAACGTTGAATGTGTACAGACAAATGTACATAAATGCTTTTTGGACCAAAATAATAATTTTCATATAAAAATATAAATACATATACTTCATATATTGAAATTTTAGTTTATCTAAGTACATTTTTAATGGATTTAAATAATATACTAATATCGAAATTGAGATTGCCATTAATGTTGGCACATTAGTATGAATTTGTACAAATTTCTCATTCATTGGTGTATATCAGCATCGATTAGTTATTTATAATGTACGGACCGCTAAGTGCTTTTCGAGCTTAATTACATCATTTGATAACAACGACGATGAAACGGGCAATAATCGATTGATAGAATGTTATTATGTTTTTAAAAATCTAGTAACTTTTTAATTTGTATTCCAAACATTAGACTAAAACAAAAATAAATATATTTACTTCTGTGTTTACCTTAAAGTATAATAAAATAGGAATATTTGTTATATAATGAACAGATATTTTTAGGAATATATTTCTGGGATACTTTTAAGAATATTTTAAAGATATTTTTTATAAATATATATTTTAACGTTGGCACAATGAAAGCCAACTTGTTTTATTTTAAATTCAAAATCGTATTAAAGAACATAAAAACAATATCAGACGTCATCCTTCTTACCACTCAGATGTCACAGAACACAGGCTTAGTCTTTCTCATGATTTCGATTGGGAAAGGGTTCAAATTTTGGATAGAGAAAGTTATTTAAACAAAAGACTAACTTCTGAATTTATTTTTATTAAGAAACAGAGTAATTCTATTAATCTGAGAACTGATGTTGATAATTTAAATAACATATATGATGAATTTATTAGAGTGTGTTAAATCTGATAATTATGACTTAATAGAATTGCCTTGTTTACATAATATTATCCACACAACAATAGATTAAATATAATCAGTTCTTGTTTCTCACTTATGGATTAGTTAATTTTATATTTAATAATACATAAATAATTCTCATTTCTTTGCATTTTGCTAATTTAAACTCAAGAGGGCTCAGAACATAGAGCTGAAACGTTTTGATATTATTTTCTAAATTATATTTTATTTTGTATTCTATTTGTAATTTTATTTATATCTTATAGTAAATTTTATTTTCTGTTAATATCGTATAAACATTCTTTTAAGGTTTACTTATTGACTTATTATCTTGTTTCCATAATACAATAATATTATACAACTTTTTTTTCTCTACTTCATAAATTGTATTGATATATTAAAAGTTATTTCATAAGATTTTAATTTAAAAATTTTTTGTTTTGATTAATATTTTTTGTCAGAACTGCTTTTAATTTTTTAATCTCATTTATGTTTTTGATTTTATTAATGGTGTTTGACTAATTAATTAATTTGCCTGATATGACCGTTTTTTTATAATAATATATATTTTGATTGTAATATTGATCTGGGATTCTTTTAAGGATTATTACTTACACTCGCCACTTATTCTCTCAATTCTTTAAATTACATTATTTTCGTCTAAGAATTAGTTTAACATTATTGAGTGATGGTTTCAACTTGACGTAGAAAAAAGTTTTTCAAAGATTGTAACATTTGTACATTTGTACATTTTTGTCAATGTAAATTATGTTATATTTAATAACTACAATAGAGTCTAAATTATAAATTCTTATATTATTGATGAAAACATTTACTAGTTTTGAGATTATAATATTAATCACAATAATTATAATATTAATTCATGAGTTATTAAAATAATATATTTCTAGCTTTGAACGTTTATTCTAATAACGTCTAAACTTGCTTGTGACTAATATCTTTTCTATAACTCCCATTTGGCTAAAACTAGGTCTCACTCGGTTTGGATCAAATGTGTACGACAATTAGAACCGAGACCCACTTTGTATGGAAATGCAGCAGTTTGATGAAAATTGTTAAAAATCAACAATTTCTCATAGCATATCGAAAAAATTCTTCTTTGACAAATGCTTTGAAAACTTTTATGTGCTAAATTTACAGCTCTACTAGTTACGTAAAAAGTAGGACCACAAAATGCTTTTTTATGGTAATTTATTCTAATTTGAATATTTTTAGAGACTTTTGAACACAATACAATTTGAAAACTATTCTGACAAGACTTTTTTATTTTACTTTTATTCATTGCTTGCTGATATTTAAGATGAATGTTTTAAAAAATATGATATAAGTCATATGATGTCTGATGTAAGCTCATCATTATAGCTCAGTGCAACCATATGCAATATACTATACAATTCACATTTTTTAAATCAATCATATAAAGTTCAAAACCTCGGTCAAAGCAATATTTAGTTTACCTTAAGTTTTTTCATTCGCTTGTTAATGTTACATGCAAAACTAGTCAAGAAAGTAAGCTCCAACGTAGAACATACGATATTCTATTTATGTTCGAAAACTTCATTATGTGTTCTTGGACAGATGAAAGTATTCATAAAGTATACGCATCAATAAATAAAAATAACGAAAAGAATTTTTTGAAAAAGTGTATCATAACACTTTTAAAATATTACAATTACTTATTGGATGGAGATCTATATTATTGGATGATCATTTATTTGATTGGAGTAATGTTAAAGTCCTTGATAAAGAGATTAATTTGGGTAGAAGATTGATCTCGGAATCCATACATATTAAAAAGCAAAATAATGCTATTAATTTGCAAACTGATACTAAAGATCTTAATGTTATTTACGATGAACTCATCC